>JAQQPU010024704.1:0-12480 GCA_029168905.1 Artemia sp. Kazakhstan ARC1039
GGCATTCTTGCATTATATTGGCTTTGGGGGGTATTTAGGTTTTCAAATCGGTAATTAATTTGTCTGTTGGGGGGAGGGTTATACAAATTTGGTTGGTATGCATTATAAGGTACTGATTGGCGCAATCCCCCTTGGCTATAGCCTATTGCACGGCCGGTTCTAAAATTTGTTCTTCTGAACAAATGGTTGCCGTAATTTTGCGTGTTATCGACAGCAATTCTTGGTATGCGATTGGTGATATAATGACACTCTCTGGCGATATGGCCGACACGATTACAAATATAGAACCTTATTATTGTAGGGTTATTTCCATAATTAGATTGTTTAATAGGCTGAAAGCATACTGTTTTCTGCCTAGCGGGTTCTGGTGTTTTGTTTCTTTTTGGCGCTGGGGAGTTATCCCTTGAAAAGAAATTGGGGGATGCCTGATCGCCCTTGAAAATTAGGTTCACGTTTGAGTCGCCTAGGCTATTTATTTTTGCATTACTATGATTAGCAACCATTTTATCAACTTTGATTAGTCGCTCTACCTCTTGGACTGCAGGATCCAACGTCTGAATATTTTTGGATATTACTACTCTGTATAGTTTTGGGGGTAGCCCTTGCAAAAAGGTATTTAGTATGACTTTTTCATACAGTTGCCCAGAACCACTTCCGTATTTTGCTTCTACAGAAATGCGTATATTATCTAGGTATTCTCGTATATTCTGTGAAAAATCAAAGTTCACTACTCCGTGTTTTAATTTATTCATTGAACTGGTTTCTATAAATCTCTCTTTGAATGCTTTTAACAAGTCGTCAACCGTATCTATTGGCAAATTGGCGTTATTGCCTATGGTCTGTTCGATCTGTTTTAGAAAAGTTAAGGCCTGGCCTTTTAATCGTAGTAAAAGCATGTCTCTTAACGCTCCAACGTCTGTTTTTGTTAGTTGTACAAACTGGGTCAATTGGATATTAAATTCGTCAATATCTGACTGACCATTGTGCTCTGGTATAGATTTTGCTATCTCTATATTTTTTTGCGACTAACTTTTGCACTATTAATAACTCACCGAGTTCTTCCATTTTTTTGAATTAATTGGAAATAAATTTATTTTTTTCTTAATCTATTTTGGGGGAGGCTATTATCTCCTATGAGATATAATGGTTTTCCTGTCGTAGCTTAGTGGCAATAGGCCTAATCAATTTACTTATATGTCTGTATCTCTCCAACAATTAAATTTAAATTACAAAGTTTAAATAGCCTAACTAGTTCGCAGTTTTCCTCCAATTTCCGACTCACGCCATTTGTACCATTGAAGAAACTATTTTGTTATGGGTTGTGATAGAAAAATTAGTATTTGAATCAAACTTATTCTTATTAGTCAAAGATAAAACCTGGCTTTCTCAATAAATCAGATATGAATGGCCTAGGTTTATTTCCCTATTGTTATTCCTTATAATTGAACCGGATGCTGTAATTTCTCCAATATACTTATTAATCGAATTGTATTTTAATGCTGATTTTGAATATCTTTGAATTATTTCATTTAATTTAATCCATCAAAAGTTATGAGGAATTAAGAATTATTGAACTATAAATTTTGACGTCTCAGAGCTTTGTTTCCACAGCACGATCAGGTCTGACTTAAGAGATACGAATTCTTATAGGCTAGCAGGGGTTAGAAACATTCTTCTAAGCTGTGGCGATGACAACTTTTGGTGTTTGTAGGGATGAAAAAACGTGGCCTCTTCTTCTCGGGCTATCTGGAGGTCAGATTCCCTTGGGAGCATTTACCTTTGAGACTTACGAACTAATTATCTATTATTAGGCTAGATTCAGACATATAAAATGAAACAAACACCGATAAAAAAGACAATAGATTTATTGAACGTACATATTTAGTTGCACAGCAACGGGTCACTTCAATGACAATAATGGTGACCGAGATGAAAGAGTTAAAATTTCTATCTCAATGGATCTTCTCAAATCTGACTTAAGATTCAAATTAAAAAGCACATCTACCCCACTACCAAACGCAGTTCTTTCGTCTTGCGCTGTAAGGACTGCTCGCCATTGGCCCAAGAGGACCAAGGATGTAAATCTTTCGTCCAATAAATTCTTTTAAATGTTTTTGATCATTCAAGCATTCACACGGTTTTTTGCCATTTAAACTTCCTTAGAAATATTGTGCATAGCATTTATTTTGCTACTAATTATCTTAGCGAAATTCGAACGACTAGCGTCGTTGTTTGACTGAAGCTAGAATGCAATTTCTCTTTTTGCTGATTAAGAATTTAGACTCTTGGAAGCGGTATTTGAACTCAATTAGGGGACGTTTAATTTCTGCCCGAATCATCTTTAGAAGGAAAGAATCCTGTATTTTAAATATATCATGGTACATTTAGTTTTACCCATTAAAAGCCACGCGCCTGAGAAAATTTGTCTTATTTTCTAAATTAAGAGGAAACATCCCCTAAAAGCTATAGAACCTTAATGAAAATCACGCAATCAGATTCAGCGTATCAGAGAACCCTAATGTAGATGTTTCGAGCTCCCATCTGCAAAATGTGGAATTTTGTATTTTTTACCAGAAGAAAGTTCACGGATGCGTATTTATTTGTTTTTTGTTTCTTTTCCCCCAGGGGTGATCGTATCGATCCAGTGGTCCTAGAATATCACAGGAAGACTCATTTGAACGGGAATTAAAAGTTCTAGTGCCCATATAAGTGACCAAAAAAATGGAGGTCAAATAGACCCCCTCCCATGCTCATTTTTTCCCCAAAGTTACCCGATCAAAATTTTGAGATAACCATTTTGTTCAGCAGGGTTGAAAATATAGTAACTATGGCTTTGAGGATTTTTGGTTACTATTGTGTTGGGTCGTTCCTTACTTACAATTCGTTAACACGAGCTGTTTGTCCGATTTTCTTTAATCCCTGCTACATGTAGACGAATGCTTCTTCAGTTCTTTATTTTACTCTTTATTTCAGGTCTTCAGAATTAAACAGCAATGCATTTTGCCTAATATCAACTCTACAGGAATTTTCAGCATTCAGTATTGACGTCTTTAGTTTTCAAAAAAAAAAAAAAAATGAAAACACTTGTGACAACTTAAAAAAAGAAGGGTAAATACTGTGGAAATAAAGGATATATTAAGAAACGTTCCTCAAAACGTCAAAGTTTCTGGGAAAGGGCCCAATCCAAATTTTCCTCTCTCCCTCTAGTTTTGTGGGGACTTGCAGCAGCAAAGTTGTTGCCAGACAGTAATGTCTACTATTTCAATTTGTATTTTGTATCCTAATCAAACAGTTCGCTTTAACGAACTGCAAGTAAGGAGCGACCCGGCTCAATAGTAACCGAAACTCAAAAAAACGGAATTTTGACACCAATAACTACATCAAAAGAATCAGATTTTTATGTTGATTTCAAATATATAAGCTTCATTAAGTTTAGTCTTACCCATCAAAAATTACGAGCCTTAGAAAATTTCCCTGATTTTCGAAAAAAGGGAGGAACACCCCCTAAAATTCACAAAATCTTAATAAAAATCACATCATCAGATTCAGCGTATCGGAGAACCCCACTGTAGAGGTTTTAACCTTCTATTTGCAAAAATGAGCCATTTACGGATGCGTGTTTAATTGTTTTGTTTTTCTGTTGTTTTTTCCCCAGGGGTAGATCGTATCGATTCAGTGGGCCCAGAACGTCAGGAGAGGGCTCATTCTAACGGAATTTAAAGTTCTAGTCCTCTTTTAAGTGACCAAACAAAATTGGAGGATAGCTAGGCCCCCTCCCACGTCACTTTTCCCCCAAAATTGTCCGGTCCAAATTTTGACATAGCTATTTTGTTCAGCATAGTTGAAAGGTCCGATAGCTATGTCTTTGGAGATAGCATGACCTCCAAAGCCCTTGGGGAGAGGTCTAATATATTTGAGATCAACATAAAAATCTGATTCTTTTGATGTATCTACTGATATCAAAATTCAATATTTAAGAGTTTGGGTTACTATTGAGCCGAGTCGCTCCTTACTTACAGTTCGTTACCGCGAATTGTTTATCCGATTTTCTTTCATCCCTGCTACAGGTAAACAAATGCTTCTGCAATTCTTTATTTTACTCTGTAGTTCAGGTCTTCCAAATTAAACAGCGATGCATTTTGCCCAATATCAACCCTACGGTAATTTTCAGTATTCTGTATTGACGTCGTTAGCTTTAAAAAGAGTGAAAACGCTTGGGACAACTTAAAATAAGAAGGGCAAATACTGTGGAAATAAAAGAAATATTAAGAAACGTTCCGCAAAGCCTCAAGTTTCTTGGAAAGGGCTCAGGCCAAATTTTCTTCTCCCCTTCTAGTTTTTTGGGGACTTGCAGCAGCAAACTTGTTGCCAGACTGTAATGTCTACTTTTTCAATTTGTACTTTTTATATCCTAATCAAACAGTTCATTTTAATGAACTCTAAGTAAAGAGCGACCCGGCTCAATAGTAACCAAAACTCCAAAAAACGGAATTTTGATACTAATAGATACATCAAAAGAAACAGATTTTAATGCTGATTTCAAGTATATAAATTTCTTCAAGTTTAATTTACCCATCAAAAGTTACATGCCTGAGAAAATTTCCCTGATTTTCGAAAAAAGGTAGAAACACCCCCTAAAATTCATAAATTCTTAATGAAAATCACATCATCAGATTCAGCGCGTCGGAGAACCCTATTGTAGAGGTTTCAACCTTCTGTTTGCAAAAATGTGGGATTTACGGATGCGTGTTTATTTGTTGTTTTTTTCCACAGGGGTTATCGTATCATCCCAGTGGGCCCAGAACATTGGGAGAGGGCTCATTCTAACAGAAATTAAAATTTACAGTCCTCTTTTTATATGAGCAAAAAAAATGGAGGGCAGCTAGGCCTCTTCTCATGTCACTTTTTTCCCAAAATTGTCCGATCAACATTTTGAGATAGCTATTTTTTCAGCATAGTTGAAAGGTCCTATAGCTATGTCTTTGGAGATAACATGACCTCCAAAGCCCCTGGGGAAAGGTCTTAAAGTTCCAAAATTTGCCCATTGTTTACGTATTGGATTTATTATTGGGATGTATGCATACATTTTTCGGGTGGGGAGAGGAGGACAAATTTTCTGCTGGGAGATTTTGAACGGGGATAATTTTCTATGGAGAGGGATGTTTCCAGGGGGTGAACTTTTCAGTGGAAATTTGGTATTGGGGGAATTTGCCAGAATTCTTATACGCAATTTTTTTATATGTCTTGCTTTCTCTTTACCGACCCAATTTTACCCGTGGAGATTTAAGGGCAATTGCCCAGGGTAAATTTTTACTAGGACTGAGTCCCCGAGGCAATATCCAGAGGATATTCCCTCGGGGAGGGGATTTTTTTCCGTGGAGGTGGAGCTAGATTTCCTGCCGTTATTTAAAAAACGATAAGGAATTATTGAAAAAAAAGTTTTTTCAACTGAAAGTAAGAAATAAAATTAAAACTTAAAACAAAGAGAAATGATTAAGTATATGAGGGGGATTTCCCTTCCTCAACACCTCGCACTTTACGCTAAAGTCTAAGTGTTGTCCCAGTTCTTTAAAAACGACTCCTGAAACACAAGGGTTGTTTAATTAGAACAATAAGTAACTTTTTTAAGTGCCAAAACAACTTTAGCATAAAGAGCAGGCGTTGAGGAGGGATAACCCCCCTCATATACGTAATAATTTCTGTTTGTTTTAAGCTTTAATGTTACTCCTTACTTTCAGTTGAAAAAACTGGCCTTTTTTATTTAATCGTGTTTAAGAACTTGTTCTGTAGTAGTTTAACCAGTAATCTGAACAGGAAAATCAGCTGGAACTTTCCAATGGTTGTCATTTCGAAAAACTGGGGGGAAATGTCGTAAGCGACGACGAGGCTGAGCCACTCTTAAACAAAAAGAGTGATTTTTCCGAGTTCACTTAGTTATGTCTTTTTTTAATTTCATGGTTTCTGTTAAATTACTCCAGCACAGACACTACTTGAGATTCCAGGGTTTGGGGCAACAATAAAGAGTTTCGCAAATTTTTATATTTAGGCAAACAAAGGCATAATACACACCATTAGTAGTTAACGTTAACTATCCATTGTTTATAAGCCTTTTTTTCAAATTAACAGATTAACTAAAGAGTACGAACCATTTTTTTTTTTTTTGCTGTAGCTTAGCTGCATTTGTCTCTTACAAATAGACAATGCAGATAAAAAAAAGTAGTTGATCACGAATTATGCCCAGTTCTAGTGCAGTGATTTATAGCCTATATAATTACTATTAAAAGTGAGTCGTGTATATTTAAGACGGTGATTTATACATTATTTAATTGTATTTGAACTTGATGTAACGGAGATTTTTGTAAAAAGGTCGGTAATCATCATTGGTATGTTCGGCTAATACGCCATGTATTACTAAAAATTGAGTCCGTATATAGACCTGAATTAATTATCATTAGCTGGTTATTAACGTACAATTTCATTTATGTGATATTTTGTTTTCCTTTTCATTTTTTCCTTTTGTAACACAATTCTTCCCTTTTCATTTTCTGTTGTTTTCCATCTCATTTTTATTCTTTGTTTTCCTTTGTATACATAACTTGGTTTTTGTCATAAAGTCGGTTCGTTTCCGTGTTTTTTTTTTTTCTCTATTTTGTTAGTTGTCTCTTCTGTTGTGTGCATCACTTACTCTATAACAAGTTTTTTAATTGATAAAACATATATTAACTTGAAGGATCGAACCAATTTTTTGTCAATATTTTATAGCAACAGCGTCAAAATGTTTTCTAAATGCTCTTTCAAGAACTATGAAGTCCTTGATCTTGGGAATTCCGCTCCATTAAGATCCAAATTCTATATGTCAAAGAGAAACCTGAAGAGAGTCACGTGTGGCAAAACAAGACTCGCCGAAAACGTGTCAAAGCTGGAGTCAGGTGACCCAGAAAAAGAGGAGAGAATTCCCCAATATTAATCCTAAAACTATGACTCAAAAGGTTTGTTTGGTGATCTCAGGTCTGTTTCTATATGTTGTAACTAGCTTTTGTGACGATATTTAGATGATCACTCCATTTCCAGAAAACTGTTCCCTTCCAGGAAATTATAAGAATTAAAATATCGGCTCCTTAGAATATATTCAGTAAAAGTAAGCAAACTTCCTTTGTAGTTCTTAGCAGTAATATAATCGAAAGAACTTAATTTTTAATGGTTTACTAACAAAAAATCGATAATAACCATTTAAATTCCTTTCAGTACAAAAACTTTTCTTACTTCAGAAAGACCATTTACAGATTGCTACGGAGGGCTCTGTAACATTTGAAAATTACGTATAAAACAAAGTTGAAACATGCTAAACTTTACGGCAACATAAACATAAAAATGGAAGAAATTGAAGAAAATATCTATAAACCTGTTCAAGAAAATAAAAGAATTTTCGACAAAAATCCTGTGGCTAACCATTAAAATCCAATTCATATCCATGCACAGGATCCTTTGGGCAGAAGTAAAGGAAGGAAGGGAAAGGGTACAAGTATGCTCCTCAAAAAATGTTTATAAGAATTCTTTCCATTTGCTATATTCCAATGACAACATTTCGATTCCATTAGCTGTTTTCCAATGACATCATCATCTGAACTATCATCATCTTTTATGTTGAAACTTTTTAAATCAACTGTCAAATGATAAAAATCGTGTCTTAAAAGGAAGACAAGAATTTTTCGCTTACGTTGTTCAGAAGCAAAGGTGGTAATCTGAAGGCTCTAGTATGCAGAGAGCTTATGGCCGCTATCTTCTATTTTCTCATATTATCGTGCACCAGAAGAGAGGGCGCATCTAACATTTTCCCTATGTTTACAGGGGAGTAAAAATAAGTTGTTTCAGAACATTGTTGGTGCATCTTTTTTTCAAAGGTTTAAGAAAAAATTGGAAAATAAAGTGAAGAGCTAAACATAGTAACATTAATCTGGCAAATGGTAAAAAAAAATTAATTCAGGTATTCTTTGAACTAGAGCTGCTGTAACAATCCGCCAGAATCATGATAGATCCTCTCATCTTCAATGAAATAAACACCTTTGCAAACCCTTTTTAAGAAAGTGTCCGACATATACTTAGTTTTGACAGCCGATTCCATACTTACCCGATTCCATATTATAAAACTGTTTTTTAGTGTTTGGAGAAATTTTCCCTTCCGGACTCGCTTAGAATCCTTCCATATGGGCCGATCTTATGACGAATTACAGCAATTTGACGCAATCGTATTACACAAGCATTAGCTATTAGTTTCTAACAACAAAAGCGAAGTAAAAAGTTCAAAATACGTTCTTTATTAAAAAAAAGGTAGAAAAGAAAAGATCAACTAAACAATAATAACTTACTGCACATAATATTGGCACTATACATAAGCTAGCTTCGCCGTTACAGGTCCCTCGTTGTAAAACAGAAACAGGGGCATAGCGAGAAACAAAGGAAGTGGGTTTCGATGTTTGGACTACCTCATCCCAAAATAAAAATTTAAACAAAAATTTTGTTGAAAAACAGATTGCTTATTAAAGCACATGCTCTTTAGAAGTGATTTGGACAACTCCCTCCAACACACACAGAGCAAACAACGCAATCCCTGCTACTGCACAGAATAGAAATGAGGGTTTAGTTTCTCTATAATAACAAAACAAACTGATAATCATAACTGAGATACCCAGTAAGAATAGTCGATAATGAATAGCATCATTGAATAAAAAGGTACTCGAAGTAATCCCGGGCGCGGAAGTCCCTTCCGGCGTTTAAGGTACAATGAGTATAAGTCTAAGAAGGACCCCAAAAAGGACCTGTCTTGGAGTCGTAGCTAGCTTTATGTCAAATTAGATGGAAAAGATGGTCTACATTTGTAGATATACGTTGATTGGGAGATTTCGTCCTCAGCTTTGACGCATTTGTGGTCAGAAGCGCATTTGCATCTGGAATAAGAAAATAAAGTTAGAGCCACTGTATTTATTTAATCCTATATAGCTGATAATTAACACATATCTACGATTTTCTGATCTTTTTTTTAACTCCATCTCTTCTCCTCTCAATAGTACTAACATTTTTACATTCCTAAATTAATACCACCATTCATGTTCAACTTCCCCTTACGCAGGCAAAGTTGAAAATTGCCATATTAAAAAAAAAGGACCTGAGCTACCGTTTTCTTACAAAACGAGAAGAGAAACGTAATTATTCCTTATATGCCCTCAAAATAGTCTACGTAACAAGAGATTGTGTTACAAAACTATAATTATCATTTTTAAATATAATTTTCATTACACTGTGTTCAAAATTTTATGCTTAAATTTTCAGGAAATGAAACGCCCTATTTTTTTCCAAGCTAATGCAATTATAACTAGATAGAATACAGAATTGCTTAACAGTTAATTATAGTCCGACAATAGGGTGTACTTCTACATCAAATTTTATTTTTTAATACCCCCACTTTTACCCAAAAAATCTGTGCACCAGACTCTTTCTTCACATTCGGCTTCACACGTTCTTCACACTTTCTTCTTGACACATTCTTCACACTTTCATATATGAACGTAAAGGCTTAGTGAGGTAAATACTACCATCCTTTTGTATGTTTGATTATGAGTACTTGTTATAATAATTTGCAATCCTAAAGAGGAAAAAAATATTGCTGTCCTATAATTCCTTGGTAAAATTACTACTTTCGTTCCTTTGGTTTATTTTTGTGAGGTATTTTCGCATGCTAATCATATCAATCCTTAACCATATGTCAGAAACCCACATTTTTTACCCGTTGTTGAATTTACTCGTTGTTGCTATACCAAATTTTGAGCCCGTATAAAGAACGTAAAATTGATGTGTTCATTTACACGAAATATTAAGCACGTAAAAAGAGCAATTTTTACAAGTAAGTTCCCTGCCTCTGTTTCCCTCTTACTTTTTTTTTTTTTTTTTTACCAAGGCAGATGATATAGTTCACACACTTTCTGGCTAATTTTCTTCTCGGAGGTGAATACACTTAATTTAATTTTGAAAACAAAGCATGTGTATTGTCTTTGAACAAAATGTTGTCTCTTTAGTGATTTTTCTTTTTTTCACGACTGATTAAAAGTGAATCATGAGTTTAAATAAATTAAAAAAAAAGGCCGTAAATTTTATCAAACGAAAATGAACATGTGATGTTGCAAGATGAATTCCAGCTCGTACCGCCTGACTGAAAGCAAAATTCCCCGAAATCTTCAGAAATTTCTCAGAAGAGAGTTGTAAAGCTAAGTGATGACAGAAGATGATAAATTTCATGTGACGAAAGCAACAAATCAAAGTCACTATGGGAATTCCGGTAGGCACATCTGATTTAAAGCGAATTTGTCAGGTTTTCTAGAAAATTAACGTATCTAAAAATGGCAGGTTCTTTGTTTTAGGTATTTTAGATACCGATATAGGCAAGAATATTGATAGCAAATTTATTGGTGGCAAAAGCAGGACAGTTTTTTTTTTATTTTGGACACAATCCTGCAGCCCGGAAAACAATCTTTCGATTCATATTTAACACAGAAGTGACCCAAGTTTTCAGCTACATAAGAATGTTTTGTACACCAGAAAATATAAAATGCGGCTCCGAAGCATTTATTTCCATTACAAGCAAGGCTTCTTGGGCTTAGTAACTGCTTTACGTTTGTAACTGTTTTTTTTTAGTATTAAAAAATTCGATTGATTGATTGAAGCAAAAATTCGACTCCTTACAGAGCCTATCCTTATAGGCAGATATGAGCACACAATTTATTTTGGTGTGGATTCGTTTTTCAGGAAGAGGGATACGGAGAGGATGGTAGACAAGAAAAATAAACAATTAAAGAATAATCTGAAGCAAAACTCCTTACGAAATAGCTCTTACTTCCCACAAAAGTTTGATTGAGACGGGACCATGTTTTATGTCAGATGACCTGATGATCAATAGCCTGCCCCCTCTTCTCTAGCTGAAACTGGGTTGTACCCAGATTCCCGAAAGCCCCACTAAAGATGCCTGATCTTACAAGATGAGGGGAAGGAGGGTATTACCTTAATTACTGTTATCAGAACATGTAGCAAAAAAAAAACAACATCGGATTTCAACCCCAATATGTCACAAACACGAGTAAGTGTCCTGGTTGGGACTTTTGGGCATCCAGGCACAATCCATCTTCATCAGGGGAGGAGTAGGGAGTCTTTCTGTATCTTTTATCAGGACGCATGACAGAAAAATGATGGCATCTCCGTCAAAGATTAGTAATTACGACCTTCTTAAACAAAAACTCTTATAGCATCAACTGCTACCTTTCGGAATACAGAGTTATCATTCAAGACAGGGCTATCGGCGCATATATTCGTTTCCGTAAGGGCTGACATTTCTTGTGGGTGGGGGGAAGATTGGAAAAAATACAAAAAATAGGGAAATAAATGGAAAAGTGAAAAAAATAGGACGCGTCTCGCGGTTGTGAGGAGGCTTAGGCCCCAAAATCCCACATTTTTCTGTATATTTGTCTGATTCAGTCTTTATTTAATAATTCTAAAATTATGCAAAAAAACCTATAATTTTCAGGTATTTCTAGCATCTGATACAGCATAAGGTAAGAGAAAATTTTAAAGTGGGATTGCTAGATGGCGCTAATTATATTTATAGCCAAAAGGGTAAATAGAGGCAGGATTCCTTCTTACTTAGTTTGATATGAATTTAGCCTACAAAACTTATTTTTTCGAATACTTACGATGCATTTTGGACGACATGCAGACGATTTCTGGTGATTGGGTTGTAGATTTCCCATCCACATGGAGTGTGCTTCATTCTGCAGGAATCTTTAGCATTTTCTCCAAGCGACTGTGCAGGACTCGAAGTCTGAAAGTACATACGCTATTAAATTCTATTACACTCTTAGGAAAGTTAATGGGTTGCATAACTCCTTAAGGAGTTGACTGTTATGTAATTTATCACTTAGGCTATTATGTAATGACATACAAGACATCATTTTACAGAGAGAGAGAGAGAGAGAGAGAGAGAGAGAGAGAGAGAGAGAGAGAAAAAAAAAAAGAAAAAGAAAGACAATTGGACCGTTAGCTGGTTTGACTTCGATCCATTACATCGTACTAGTTTACCGAACAGCCCATTATTCATGTTTCTTCTGTTCTAGATCATGTTTCTTCTGTTCTAGATAGTTATCACGTATCGCACCAGATAGAGCAATGTACCGAGCTCTTACGCATGAGCTAGCAAGAGGAGTGGCCCCGAAATATCCCACGAGGATGGCCGAGACCTAAGTAAGTAAGTAAGATCGTTATGGGCCTGCATAAATTTTCAGAAATAGATTGAAAACTATAATCTCCACAAACTAAGCTTTTTTTTTCTTATAGAGGATTTCCAATGATAAACTTACAAAAAAAAACACATTGACTGCTAATTGATTCGATTTCGATCTATTACGTCATTGATTTTTTAACCAGATCTCCATTTGCTCA
>JAQQPU010024705.1:0-12480 GCA_029168905.1 Artemia sp. Kazakhstan ARC1039
CTCTTGCATTAGTGATGAGCTTCCTTCAGGACAGAATGCAGTGTGTATTTCCATTGTTTGAAGGTGACTTGATCTCATATTGGTCTAAACTTACCTGTGGAGCCCCTCAGGGTACAAGACTTGCTGGTTTCATATTTATCTCCCTCATCAACTTCCTCCTTCAGAATTTCGAAGAGCGACTCAAATTCGTCGACGATTTATCATTTGTCCTCAAATACCTCGTGAGAGAAGGTGTAATCGAACGTCAGTTCAGCGAGACCCTTCTGGCATCCTTCTCTGAGGACTGTGAACGTTACAAGTTGACACTGAATGCAGATAAATCAATGATCCTCAGGTTTTGCCCCTTAAAACGTGATCTGGAATTCCCGCAAGTCCCTTTCCCTATTGTTCCATCTGCAAAAATCCTCGGAGTCACATTATCGATGGACTGCACATTCACCGAACACGTGGAGAAGGTTATTAAGGCTGGCAATGCATCACTTCAGACCCTAGTCCTGATGCGCAGGTTTGGCTGCGACACTCAAAGCCTAAAAAATGCCTATATTACGTATGTGAGACCTCTACTCGAATATGCCGTCGCTGTCTGGGGACCTTTTGTCCAGAGCACCCACTACCTTTGCGATGACCTTGAATCTTTGCAGAAACGAGCTGTTAACATAATCGTTGGTAACAGAAGTGACGACTACAACAAACTCTTGCAAGAACTGAACCTTGAATCTCTCAGCGACAGACGATTATCACTGATCATGTCCCTCGGCAAGTCACTGCTATCTTCGCCCCATCACAGACTGATCCTCCCACCTGATGCTCCTGTTAACCAAAGAACCAGATCCCAGTCGAAGCTACAACCCCCTGTCTGCAGGACCAACCGCTACAAAAACACGTTTGTCCCCTTTTTCGTTGAAGCATACAACAAGACTTAGTGTTATTTGAATTCACGTGTTAGTGTTTTTATATTGTTATTTGTATTTTTTTTTTCTTCTCATATTGTTGTAAAGACGACATAAATTAGCCATGGCTACGCTGTTCGATCTTAATAAACCTATGTCTATGTCTATGTCTATCAATTGATGGTCATAAACTGTTGGTCATAGAATTTACAAAAAAGCTTATTCAAATTAGAATTCTTATAACTAATTCGCCTTTTTAGCAACAAAAGACATTGCACAACAGCAAAGGGTCGTATTTCTTCATTTTATGCTATAGCACGACATATTTTACCCATAAGAGGCCAGATTCAGTGGCGGTTTGAGATTAGGCCTCATAGTCTGGAGGAGGGTAAAGTGTCAATACTATTCAGCAAAGAGTAAGCTCGGAAGGGGTATGGAGAAGGAGGAATGGGACTTCTTCCAATTTATTTTTTTAATTTAAAAGCCCTCTATATGGAATTTTTTTTGCTATCAACCCCACCCTTCGCCCCTCATAATGGGGATTAAGGCATTCAAACGTATAAGCTTAGGCTATGTTTGCCTGGAATATATTCGCATGTTCTGTCTTCTTCATCTCTTTCTGCCACAGGGAAGTGGGCTGCCATTTAGAAGCAAGGGCAGATCCAGGACTTTTTTTAGGGGGGGGGCGCAAAATAGGTTAATGCGATAAACTTGCGTTAGGAGCAATTTTAATTAACGCAAACTTGCGTTAATTAAGTAAAACACTACTTTAGACTACGTTAAGGAGAGGCGTGTGCCCCCTCAACCCCCTGGATCCGCCACTGTTTAGAAGGATAATAAGCCTAACGCTGTCCTCGAGCGAGGTGCTGGTAGTGTAGTTTCCATTTAAAATAGCGCGGCCATTCTCAAAGGCAAAAGGTCAGAACTAACCTTTGGGGCAGGTATCTAAAGCTTTTAAAAGGTGCTTATTCGAGCCAAAGATCCTGACAAAACTGTCAAACATTATAAAAAGAAACAGTTTTGCATAGAAGTAAGGGCGATTAAAGTTAAAAGGAACAAAAATAATCCAAATTAGAGAGAAGGTGACTTACCACTGTCCTTGTCACGACATTGGGGCAAGCCCCTTGCCCCCTTTTTGCAGGCCAAGGTGCTTTTGGGGGGTAGTATAGTTTTTAATTGTATGTACGTTTAATCATAAATATATCTTATCTTGTTAAAAAAAACACATTTTATTAGTTTCATGAATACGTTTTATGCAAAGGGTAAGTTATGTTTTGTTATACTTTAATTGGGATAAAGGGGCTATAATACTTGGTAATTTCAGTCCGTTTAAATTTTAAGCATTCCTTAGCTGTGTATAAAACTTGATATTTTTTTTTTTAACTTTTATATCGGTTCAAGACTCTCATATATTATAAAAGGTATTAAAAGGAACCAAAAATATCTAAATTTAAAATGTCTGTTTAATAAATTCAAGTCACAAAGATCGTCCAGGACACTGGATTTTTTTGGTGGGCAGGCACGAATTTTGATAATCTCAGCTTTACTCATCTTCTCTTCCTTTCCCTTATTGTTGAATTTTTGAACAATTTATAATAGTGTCTCTACAGGTTTGTTGGATATGTACAAGGCCAAATTCGACCAGTCTCCACTGCCACAACCACCCCCACCTGCATTGGATTTTACTTATCATAATTATACAGTAATGGCTGACTTTTTAAGGAAAACAGCTGCGGCGTATCCCCAGCTTGCCAAACTCTATTCCATTGGAAAGTCTGTACAAGGTAAAACCCAAATCACGCTTAGATTTCCGGTTAAAAAAACATTTTTTAAGTAATTTAAAATCAATTTTTTTTTTTTGCAAGCGATTCATTGAATACACGAAACCACAGAACATAATTTTTTTTGCCGATGACCAGAGCGTTTAAATTTTGAGCGTGGAGGGACGTAGCCAAAAACTTGCAAAGGGGCCTTTTTCATAGAAAAAAAAGTGACTGAGTTCATCAGCGAAACATGCAATATACGTTTAATGATTTCAATAAATAAATGACAGTGTCTTAGGAACTGAAAAGGTAAGGGTGGGCAGGGGGTAAGGTGGGGTTGGGAGGGCATGGTGGGGGGGGGGGTAGAGTATTGAAGAGTGATGGAGACTGTATTTGCTAATTATTTTTCTTTACATTTTTATTTATCCGTTATTATTTTTAATTCAGTTATTTTTTTTGTTTAATATATAGGTTATAGTTTATTAATTTTTGGTTTATTTATAATAGAATTATTTAAATATTTGAGGTTTTTTGTTTTTTTAATAGTATTGTTAATAGGTAAGTAGTTAGGTGGACTTTCATGCGACTACAAAACCCTCATTGGTTTTCTCCAGCGCGAAAGTGTTGTTTTATTTATTTATTTGTGAATGTGAAAATAAAAATCTTAATTTAATCCCTTATAAAAAAAAAGTGTCTAAAGACCTGTCAATCAAGTATGACATGCGTTAGATTTGTGTCAAACTTACTTGCGCAACCATGACTTATTACTGCAGTAATTACTTTTAATGAAAGGTACTTTTACCTAAAGGCAGCTCAAAAATCACTCATGACATTTGGGAGACGCCCAAGTCATAAATGGGCTGTGAAATACATTGTATCGATCCTTTTATGAATTTCCTTTTAAAACCGACATAATATGGGCTATGGCATAGTAGTAATTAAATCCACTAAAAATACCATAGCTACAAAAAGTAGCTCATTTTGAAGACTTTTTCTTTAACTATTTAACCTGGGTGAAGTAATTGTTGCTAAATTAGGTTTCTACCCATCCCCTCGAAGTACTCGCTGGAAACAATCAAACAATTCTAAAAAAATTAGATTGAAGTGGGGTTTGTTAGCCCACTATTAAAGAAAGGATTCTGCCCCGTCCTATTGTAATAGTTATTTTCAAATCAGCTACTGGTAATTTAAAGCTGAATTAACATAAACATTTTGATATTATTGATTGCTACATCAAATTGCAAATACTTTCATTATTGTTCATATTATTAGGTTAAAACTCATTTTTTCAAAAAAGTAAACCCACCGACCGTTATGACCGAGTCCAAACTTTATTTCGTTAAATCACAAGATATTTTTGGTGCACATATGCCACCACATTGTGAAAATTGATTGTCACCACCATCTGCTTTGCAAAAGGAATCTGAAAATATTATTTATCCAAGATTAAATTCTTTTTAATCGTCTGTGACTGTTTAAAATCAGAATTGCCAACTTTTGGTACATGAATGTCTCCCCCACACCTCCAAAAATGTGTCATTTTTAGCTAAAACGCGTCCATCTTTAAATCTTCAAAACTAGAGGTGATTTATTTACAAGTTGTATTATTGACCAAAAGACGCTTTGTAAACCTCTTTCAAACCGGCCAGTTAACATAAAATATAAAGAAAACGAAAAAAATCCATATAAAACAGTCATACAAAATGACTTTGTGTGAAAGTACGAAACTCGAATAAACATGTAAATCTCTTGCTTTAGAGAAAATCCTTTACTTACAACATCTTTGGCAAAACCTGGATGCTAAAAAAAAAAACGAGAAAAAGCACTACTTGATGAAAAGTAACATTTTATTGTTAAGAAAATATACATCCAGTTGGGAAATGTTTCGTTTTATGTCACAAATTCACAAAATGTGTCCCCTTTTTTGCCCTTTTATGTCCCCAATTTCTAAAATGTGTCACTTTTTTGCCCTTTTACGTCATTGTATCCTGGCATATGGGAATATGTCCTATTGACATAAAATATGTCCAGTTGGCAACCCTGTTTGTAATGCGTCGCTGCGTCTTGTCTAATTTCATTCATTGATCCATTTTCTTAAAATATTGCTGTTGGGTGTTATATGCACGTCGCGTCCATTCATTCAAACGTGCTGAAAAACACGGATTTTTTGTTTCTTAGCCTTTAGGGTTTAACCTGAACGAACAACTTTTAAACTTCTCAGAAAACCAATAGCATTATTCTGATGCATCTATATCTAAATTACTATCAGAGGTTTACCTTTGCCAAATTATCAATTGACGGGAAATGATGGATTGCAAAATATTGTACTTTTCAGTCATTCATCTGGGACCAAACGCACAATAACTCGTCTTCAAGCGGGGTTGGCAGTGGCCTTTGTTTTTTGAAAAAAACTTTATTTTTTGGGGGATTTAGGGGGGGGGGTACCTAGGTTAGGTTACGTATTTAATATATGCCATGCTTTAACCCCCACCCACCCCACCCCCCTAATGTGCAAATATATAGCCCAAATTTGTTTTTAAATTATATTGTCATCATATTTAGTTTTATTTCATTAGCATTAACCAAACTTGACTTCTCGCGTGGGTTCCAGCTAATTGACAAGTACCGACAATTAATAATGATGCTTTGTTTAAAGCTTAAGTAGATTGGGGTAAAATAGGAGTGTGTGCAACTGTGTTGGCCTAAGGAGGATTCATACTGAACTGAGTTGTTAGTAGTATAACATTGACATTTGACAGGGCATCTATTCTGAAAACTACTCTTATACAAACATTTGGAATTTTGTTGGGTGGGTAAAAAGCAAGCTACTATGGACCATAGATGATTGGTAGATTTGCACACGTTGCCAGTAAATTCTGACATCTTGTACGCTAATATCACAGTTTATATAATTATCCAGTATGATCTTTCCCAATCTCACCCATTATAAAAGCTCGGACCGAGGTGCGAGTGCTCCAGAGAACGTTTTTGCAGATATAAACATAAGCGGCATTAGATCTTTTCACGGGTAGACAAAGAATAATCACTTACGGAAAAAGTACTGACAAAACCACTTGGCCGGCTCACCAATAAGTGGACAATAAGTGCAGAAATAAGTGGGAGGAGCTTTTTGTTCGCACCGAGAATGAAGAGCCAGAAATGATCTGCGGTAAACTTACTGGATAATTATATAAATTGTGGCTAATTTTAAAAAAAAAAGAGCTGCTTTAATTTTGGGCCTCTGTCAAATCGTCTGAGGAAAAGTCAGCATTTTCTTTTATATTGTTGTTAAAACTTGAAAAAGTCATTTTCCAGGAAACTTACCTGCTCCGTCGCCCAGTACGTATTCTTCAGGTGCAGCATGCCTTAGCTCATGAGCTACTTGCTCATTTTTCAGTTTTTATGAGCATAACGTGAGCCGATAATCATTGCTTACGTGATTTTACTAATTTGTATTAGTGAATGATTTGCTGGCACCGACTATAATAATTTTTGTGAAAGTGAAAGGTTTCATTTTTTCCGACTTCCACCTCCTTTTTTACGACTTATAGAGTTACTCAAGATTGTACAATATAATTAAAATATAGTATGCTTATCCGACAACTAACTAATTTTCTGCATAAAATTATAATTTCATTATTTCGATTCCGACTTTTTTTTTGCAAATCTTTAGTCTGTGAATATTAAACAAAAAAACCTTCCGTGCAAGCTTAGACAGATTGGCTGCTCTTCCTTCTCTTCGAGTTCATGCTTGGTTTAATCCCTTCGGAAAAAAAGTAAAATTTCATGCTGAAAAGCACAATAACGATTCAGCTTACTTGTTTTGGGGAAATAAGGTGTAAAACTCAATTTAACAGAGCACGTTTTAAATAAATATTTGATATATTTTTCAAGGGGATCTTTGAATGCATATTTTCGTATTTTGTATTTCTTTTCCCTAGATTTTAGTCACAGGAATGAAATCCCAAGGTCTCGGGGAAAATTTCGAGAAGGGGCTGCGCTGGTTTTGGCTGCTCTTACAAGTTGTAAAATTCAGATTTTTCTTCTTTTGTACTAGGCAGAGATCTTTGGGTCGTCTTGGTAACAAACGGAGCCAATCAAATAGATATTGGAAAACCGAATGTCAAAATTGTTGGGAACATCCACGGGAATGAAGCCGTTGGACGGGAAGTTTCTCTTCATTTGATTGAGGTATTCGAAAGTTTTTCAAGTTTTTCTTTGAATAAATAGCCCTCTTTTGGTGAGAATATCTAACAAGAACACAGAGCCCACTCTAACAGCATGATTAAAAGATACTGAATTTAAAGCAAAAGGAAAAAAAAATTGCCAAAGCCCAGTTTACCAAACTTTTGATTTTCCAATATATAAACTAAACAGGTCAGTGGAAAATGATAGCTTTTTATAGAACTAAATTTTCAGAGGCATTTTTCTTTCTCAGGCAGAGGCATCGCAAAACGAATTACAACCCACATTTGTTTTATATCCTAATTGCAGGTAAATTAAAGTATTATTTTTGATAATAAGACCCCCCCCTTCCCTAAAATGGATGGATGTGTGAAACCTTATACCTATTTTCTTATGGTAAAACAGGAAAAGATCAGCTTTTTGCTCACTGGTACAGTTGCTACGTAACATGAAAAAAAATTTTTTAAAATAAATTTAGAACCCAAATTAGGACCAGATAATGTAATCTCAAGTTTCTACCTTAACGCCTTCCCCCTTTTCGAAGACATAATTCTCACAAGCTATAATATTTTTGCGGGTAAATAAAACAGTCTTGAGTTTATAGTGTAATTATGAGAGATGATTGTAATTGTAATAGGAGAGGTGTAATTGTAATTGTAATAGAAGAGGTGTTGTAATTGTTATAGGAGAGGTGTTGTAATTGTAATAGGAGAGGTGTTGTAATTGTAATAGGAGAGGTGTAATTTTAATTGTAATAGAAGAGGTGTTGTAATTGTAATAGGAGAGGTGTTGTAATTATAATAGGAGAGGTATTGTAACTGTAAATAGCAGAGGTCTTTGAACTCTTGAGCTGGGTACTTGTCAGAGTCGAAACACTATTTGAAAATAGACGGTAGTTATACAAAAAAGCTGTTAAAATCAGGCTCAAATCTTCTTAACCTTCTTACAAACATCTAAATTCAAAGAAAAACAGACTATGAGGCCAAGCCCCCTCCCCTTCTGGGTATGTCCCTGATGCACTATGATAAAATTCCGACCACTAGAAAATAGGAATAATTGAAACGAAGATTAGGTTAAACAGTTAACACACTTTGGAAAACATCATAAAAAGACGTAAAAACGCTATTCAAAAACTAAAAGAAAAGAAAAGAAACGTGAATGTGGTAAAAACTTTAGTTTATTGTAACAACAAATTTCAAATATTTGTAAGGCATTAGAGACCAAAGCCGTATCGATAGGGGTTGGGGGGTTTCAACCCCTACCCCCTTGAAATGTTTGTCTGACTCGTAAAAACGTAATAAAAAAAGCATGAAAACACATTTCTAATACATCTTTTAAAGTTTTTTTTTTTTTTTTGTAAATCCGCCCCACACCCCGGACAAAAATCCTGGATACGGCCTTGCCTGAGACATATCTGAAACTTCTGGTGGCAAGCGTTGTTTTGATTGTTTAAGAAACAAAGCCCAAAGAACGCATAAGAAACGATGGAAACGCATAAGAACATAAGAAAAGATTTATTAAAAAATGTACAATCTTTTAGAAATATACAAGAACAGTTTTTTGAATATTTTTTCCTTTTATGATTTATTTTTAATTTTTTTTTTCAGTATCTGCTGGCTAAATATCACACTGAACCCTATGTAAAATGGCTACTGGATCATACGAAGATTCATATCTTGCCCTCCTTGAATCCAGATGGTTTTGAAGTATCAAGAGAAGGGTCTTGTCAGGGCGGACAGGGAAGGCAAGTATTCCCAGTTTCCATTGTAGTATTAGCAGTATAGTCTACTGCTAGAATTTAAATACCTAATCCTTCCGACATTCTAATACTTTAGCTGCATTTGCATTTTCAATATATTGTCTGCGGTGCTTGTAAGTAACCATGCGTTGAGAATCCTGAAATTAAGAAAAAGAGTCCGAAATTCTTTTAGACATCGTTGATCAGTTTGATCACTTATGATCGATCACTCAGTTGCGTGATCATAGTGCAAAATTCCTGATATTAGCACGGCTGGATGTCATTCAGCTTGAGCAGATCGAATGCTTCAAACTTAGCATTGTGTTTACAAGGAGGTGGCACGGAAATTTGAACGGATAGCCCAGAAATATATTGAAGGAGAAGTTCTCTAGATTTTGAGGATGTCAGCAGATCAGGATTGTATCCAGGATTTTTGTTCGGGGGGGGGATTTTTGAATTTTGAAAAGAATTCTTTAAAAACCGCATCAAGAATTTGTATATATGCATTTTTGTTAAGTTTTACGAGTCACACAAACATTTAGGGGGAGGGTTCAAACCCCTCAACCCTCCCCCTTGATACGGCGTTGCAGCAGACTATCCGAAAGGACCTTGACCGGGGAAGAAGCTATTCAGAATGTTGTCTGCTTTTAAAATAACTACGACGAAAAACTTCTAATGAGGATGACTACAATTACTTTTTGGAAATGTCGGCCTGAATGTCCAGCATATTATTTGGGTTGCAATCCTGCTTTGCTTAGTAAGTAAAAGGCATGTCAGTAAACTAGAAGCTTAGAAAATACTTCCGAATTTTTACAAGACAGCATCAACCAGCTTAATGACGCTGTTCCGTGTGATCCTAATGTAAAATTTAAAAACCAGCAGAGCCAGGTATCGTCCAATCTGCGTAGATCTAAGTCTCAAAAAGTTGTATCATTCCTGTGAGGATGTGGCGTGGAAATGTGAATGGATAGTTGCAAAATATATAAAAGAAGGATTTCCCTGAATATTGGGGATATTAGTAGCCTGTCCAAAAGAATCTAAAGTGGATTATAGGTTACTTACAACATAATCTTTTGTTATATTTAATACATATGTTGCCTTTAGTTCGGAATGAGTGTCGTGATCTTCTGGAAATAAACGCTAATTCGGGAGCACCACTTTGACACCCACAAATTGGTCTAAAAAGTATTATATTTATTGCAGGATCCGTCCATTGCTGGCAAAATGTCGAACATCTTGAGCGGTGGAACAAAAATGAAAGAGGATCGGAGAAACCTCCATATGAATTAGGACTAGTTTAAGAAAAGTAAATAAGTGTTATCACCACAAGGTGACTATTTTTAAAGATAAACCTAGCCATTACTTTAACAGAAAACGCGGATACTTTCTAGATTAACGGGGGAGACGGTCTGAACCGTCAATTAAGTAGATTTCCATGCCCTATAAGTTGTTAACCTGTTACAGTGGCTGACAATTTCAACAAACCTGACTATCACCTGACTTTAAATGTTTAAATTTCAATTTTAAGAATATGGAACTTTATTATACGTCAATGATATTCTAATTTTTTTGTGAATTGCAGCTAATGTATATTCACCTGCTACGAATCACCCGTGTTTTTTTACTAAATTTCCTAGGGTCCTAATTTTAGAAAAATATTCGCCAGAGTTTAGATTCTTTTCAATTTTTGTGTGTCACAGAATCAATAAATTGGGTCACCATTTAGGATTCGATTTGTCCATCCTGGATATTGACATCCCGAGTTTAGACAGAATCTTCCTAGCGTGCTTATCATTTTTAACTGGAAATTACTAGTACCATAGATGCTGGCAGGGAGGGGGACTAGGGGGGATTACCCCTGCTAAATAAGGGAAGACAACAAAAAGCTTTACTTTGGGACATAGGCTGCTGTGCATTTGCTCCTTTTTGTCCTCAGATTGATACAAAACCAGGTCATTCATTTAAAATAATTTAATTTATTATCATCACACCTATCCAATGCAATACGAATCGCATTGACAGCAGCAATAATTCTTCCTTTCTTTATAATATTTATTATTTTTTACAATAATAATATTATTATGTTTATAGTTAATTATAAATTGTATAATATTTATTTTTATATTTCTACCGTCAAATGACATTTTTTATTTGACGGTGCACACACGGTAATATTTGACGGTGTTTTAAGTAATACCGGATAATATTTATTATTATAGTTCACTAGGAATAATAATATTTGTTATTTCTACCGTCAAATGAAAATAATATTTTACGTTTATAACAGTTTAATTTCCATAAAATTTATTATACCACACTTTTGCGTTCTTAGGCATACTATAAAAAGCCCGTCCCGCCCACCGAAAGGAGTTCAAAAACCGCCAAAAAAGAATCTTACCCAAAGCCCTCCAATTCGTGTCCTAGCCCAAACTGACTTTATTTTATCTTAGATGTTTTTTTGTGATGGGAAAAAAAAATAATAGATAATTTTTCAAAAATAGAGTAGTGGGGAAATGGACCTGGAGCAATTCTGCACGATAATTTCTTAAAATTTTATTTCTCCTTGTCTTTTCCTTAGTCCCTCTTATTATGATTGTTATTAATTTTAAAACACGTTATACAGTAACTGTTGCAAAACCCATCATAACGCTATACAGTAACGTTATGCTGCAAACAACGGATAGGAAAGAGAAAAAAGCAGAAAGAGAAACAAAAATTCACAACGAATAAATAGAAACTCCAATTAGATCAATAAAAAATATTAGTAAGATATTTACGTTATATATAAATTTAAATATTCACAACGCACTAGCAGAGGCTACCAAGGAAAGATCACAATGTTTCTATTATGTTTTCATTTAATTAAGTTACATCTTCCTCTGGGTCAGCTACTCCGAACCCCTAAATTATTTCGGGTCCACGGAGGTAGCGGAAGCTGCTGTTTAGCAAAACTGGAGAACCGGAACGAATTATTTTCTGATTTAATAAACATCTTCCAAAAGGGACCAACGTGCAGAATGTGAAGAAGTGCAAATGAGTTGAAAAGATGTGCAAAAAGGTGTGCTGAAGTGCAATTTTTCCGTAACTGTAGATGAATATATAGTAGCAATTCTTCTGGTTTGTCAGGGGCTGACAGGGGTGAGCATGAGCTGAACGAATGGAAGGCAGGGACAAATGACACTCCCTACTGACGGGTTCAGAGAGAAAACAAGGCTTCCATATTGGACTTTCACGCCAGGTGAAAACGAGGAACGTTCAAGACCAAGTCCCTCGGTAAGTTTGAGATGAAGCGTTATCTTGCAGACTTTTGAAAATTTCAGGAAGTCATCCAATAGTTTGACATGATGTATGTTTATCATCGAAATTTGTAATAAAAGAGGCATGGATATCACTAGAAAGTAAGAAGATGGACAATGTTCTTGGGGCTCAACAACATAGCTGTTAAACAGAACAGGAAAGGAAAGCACGCCTTGGCAGTCTCCCTTTTGGACAAGAACTCTGGTACTTTCCCATTATATGGGCTTTTACAAGGAAACCAGTGACGAAAAACTTGTTTTTGACGGGTGGGGCGGGAAAGGTACCTAGGTTAGGTTACTTATTTAATATATGCTATGCTTTACCCCCCCCCCCTAATTTGCAAATATATAAGTAGTATGGTTCGTCTGGATTTGCGTACGGCCATAGCAATTTCTATGTTATTTGCGTACGGCCATAGGACCATGTTATTTGCGGAGACATATAGGAATGTCAACGTTATTCTATAGAAGCTCTTCACCTTTTCAAAGAGAGTGAGTATCCTCTCACATAATGGAATTTTGAGGGTCGATAAAGTGAAATTATGTCACTATTCTAGTTTCTCTAAACCAGTATTGCCTATAACTTAATTTACGTAGACAATGAACGA
>JAQQPU010024706.1:0-12479 GCA_029168905.1 Artemia sp. Kazakhstan ARC1039
AACAAGTTTTTTCAACTGAAAGTAAGGAGCTACATTAAAACTAAAAGAGAACAGAAATTACGTATACTGATATTGAATCACATTAATTACGCCTCGAATGACGCCCCGAATGATTAATTACACCCCGAATGAGCTGTTTATACACCTTCAAATTGGTTTTGGTAATTAAATCTTATAGCTACATATAAGAGATTTTCTTTTGATTCATGAGGATTTTTTGCTATTTTATCTAAGAAATCATACCAGGAAATCAGTTTTACCGGGAATTAAGAAATTAAAGAAAGAAAAACAAGTTTTTTCAACTGAAAATAAGCAGCTACATTAAAACTTAAAGCGAACAGAAATTGCGTATAATAATATTAAATCACAACAATTACACCCCGAATGATTAATTATAACCCGAATGAGCTGTTTATACACCTTCTAGTTGCTTAGGGTAATTAAATTTTATAGCTACTTATAAGAGATTTTATTTTGATTCATCTGGATTTTTGTTGGCCCCTGGAGAACGTCGAGTATTCAAATCTATATACCATTGATCATTGACAGGACAACAAAGTGTTAAACTTTGAAACAGAAAGAATACTGGTAAAAGGCATTGATAATTGAAAGACAAGAAAGTCTATCACTTTACAAATAACACGGGTCATTGCATGATCCGTCGAATACTCTTTCCAAAATCCATATTGGCTATGTGGTATCATTTCTTTTGCTTCCGCAAATTTACTAGTTTTATCATGCATTATTTTTTCAAAAGTTTTTGAAATAACCGGCAGAATTGAAAAAGGGCGGTAGTGTCTGAGGCAGTCAAACAAGTTCTCTCTACTGAACTCTCTCCTTCTCCCTCTCTCTCTCTCCCAAAATTAAAATATTTATGCCTACCTTTTAATAGCTTTTCTATCTTGCTTTTCATCTGTATAATGTAGCAGTTTGAACAATAAATTTTGTATCAAAGACATACCTAAACAAAAATAAATGTTCAAAATAAACTAGAAAATTTCTGGTAAATAATTATTTACCTTTTCCTTATTTCCATACTTATGCAAAGGTAAAACACGGCTTTTATTTAGACCTTTTGTAACAATTAATTTTTGAAAGGACAAATTGATTAAAAAAAAAAAATCAAATACGAGATATTACCAGCAAAACATGTCTCAGAACTCGTTTTAGTACGTGATCAATTCCAGGAGCATCTGAAGGTCCCAAAGAATTCACAATCTTCTTAATATTACTTGCGGAAACCGGTTAAAAAAACAAAAATACTACCATCATTATCAAAATTTGACTTTCGTCGATTATATTAATATCATTATCAAACAGTGACGAACTATTTTGACCAATCTTAGTAAACAATTTACAAAAACTATCAGCTATAGATTGATCATTTTCAATTCTTGCCCCATTCAGGTTAACTATCTTCTTAGGGATCTTATTATCTTTATGTTTATTTGTTTATTGACAAAATTTCGGTAACTAACATAAATATGTCGATTTTCATTCGACTGGTTTTTCAACAATCTAATATAAAGCTTGTTTCTTAATTTTATCATGTTTTGTAATTCCTTTGTTAACCGCCGAGGTTTAAAATTGTTTTTCTTTCTCGATCTATTCTCATGTGGTCCTTCAATCTTACAACACTTGTGCATTGCTTCACGAATCTTATCCGAAAACAAAAAATAACTTACTTCATGGTCATTTGACTCACAACATCGCACCATTCTAGTTTTCCCATATGATCTTCTATTTTATTTAAATTTGTTTCATAGAAAACAAATATTTTCTATTGAATATGATACCACTAAAAACGACACCACTAAAAATGCAAGGAGACGATCCAAACTTGGCGCAATTAGCACATTTGATGATTTCAGCCGGTCACAAATATCTTCACTAATTAACATGTTATCAATAAGCGTGGTCGTGCGTTCTGTGATTCGTGTGGGGAGGTTAATCGACAAGAAAAGGCTAAATGATAGCTTAGTTGTCAAAAATTTTCCATTCGTGTTATTTCCGAGCTCGAAACATGTTATGGTTAAAATCTCCCATTAGAATACATGTCTTTTTACGCGACCAAATATTCTGACTAAGATTCTAAAAATGATAATACCTTTCCGAGGGGTTATAACTAGGTGTCCTGTAAACAATGCCGTAACGTATACGGAGGGGGTAGGGGGCGGCCCTCTAATGTTTTTGGTCACTTGGTA
The DNA here is from genome assembly GCA_029168905.1 of Artemia sp. Kazakhstan ARC1039. Classification (NCBI taxonomy): domain Eukaryota; kingdom Metazoa; phylum Arthropoda; class Branchiopoda; order Anostraca; family Artemiidae; genus Artemia; species Artemia sp. Kazakhstan ARC1039. The sequence continues at coordinate 2,205 of JAQQPU010024706.1, forward strand.
ACAAAAAATTTTTCTGACACCATTAATATTCTTTTTTTCGGTTCAATAAAGACCACGAAAATACTGACATATCATCTACAGAAATTTTGAGCTTGGTCGGTAAACGTAGCAGTTTTACCAAATCCTGCCGTAATTTTATAGATGGTGCCACAACTTTCCATTTGGTTAAGTAAACAGCGTCAAAATAGCGACTTGATATGTACCGAAATACAAATCTTGGTTGGTAAATGCAGCGGTTTTACCGACTCGTGCAGTGATTTTACGTATTGTATTCAAAACGGAAATTATGCTAATTATTGAAAAAAAATTCACCTTTCTGTCACCAAAACAGTTTAGTCACTCTCTTGCATGTTAGCCAGAACCCTTACTTCTTGAAGACGGCTAAGTGAGACTTTTTCTGATAGGTCCTTTATTCTAACTACTTCATTGCCAGACTTTGCAAAGATACAGCCCAGTACTGACCGAGCATTTCCCATACCCACTACATCCCTAGCAGAATTTAGCATTTTCTGTCTACGACGAGTAAGGATTTCACTTACAAAACATTGCAATGCTTTCAGCTTGCTCTGATATTTCAATATTTATGGTGCAACTGTTGGGGATTTCAAATCCAACTTCAATTGGGAGTATTTTGCTACTACTGGGTTTTCCCAAAATACTAACATTTATAATGTCAGACTCGGAAACCGATCAAAGACCTAGTCTTTTTGTTATTAAGTCTAGCAAATTATTGGTGGGATGCCTTGTTGTGTCATTCAGACCAGAAAGAGGGTGAATAAATACGCAAGAAGACTAGCTTGTTGTATTTCATCGAGGTCATAATGTAGATTTGACAATGCTGATGCCAAGAAATCAACTTTTGACTCCAATGCTCCGAATCTGTCCACTAATTTTACGTGGCTATTTTTAAAGTTCCAACATAAAGGATGAATGAACAGCCTGCATTATTTTCTCGAGATTATCTTGTGAGTTTTACCTTACTGAACTTCTTTACAATATTTTGCTGAACAAGATCACTAATTGAATCCTTAATTTGCCAAACTTCCACTCTTACTTCAGAAATCTAAAGCCGTACTTCCTTCTCAATTCCAAGGCAAGTAGCAATTTCCATGTAACAATTCAGATTTTCATACAAGTCAGCCATTGGTTTTTTGATGGATGCATGTTTACTAGCACTACATGCCTGTTTATTAGTTTGAATCTTCTATCCGTATTTTCAATCGTAACAGTTGCTATTTTACGATCCCCGTACTTGAACACAAGAAGACTCTTTCCGGGACTAAGAACTCTAAATATCCTTATTGGTCACCATGGATATTCAGGTAATTGAGCGAAAGCCAGATCGCCCAATTTCGTTTTTGAAAACTTTTTCTCTAGCAATTAAGTCTAAACATCCAAACAATCACACCCGGTCTTGTTCAATAGGTCCCTATGCTCGAGCAGGTAGCAAGTTGAAATTCAAATACTAATCACCCTTAGGTCCTTTCAGTTTAATGCTGAAGGACCAATCAGAAATTTTTGATCTGCGATTTATCCCTATCCCTTCCAACTGTTAGTATCGAAAAATTCTAAGATAAAAAAGGAATAGGTCAGCCGGTTTCTCGCATTGAGTCTGTAACCAAACATTCAACCTTTATCATCCAGGTATAATGCCATCGACATACGCAAGAAGCGGATGTTATCGGATCTCTAACCCAATTAGTACCGCTTTTAAGATGTAAGGAATGAAACTTAGCCAAAAATTTTGAGTGAACAATAGTTAGGAAATATCAATATCCTCAGTATATTTCAGGTTTAATTTTTTAGAGCCTAAAAACATAATGCTTCAAAAGCTAATAAATTCTGGGATTTTGATATCTCGCTCATGCAGAAACGGCTTCTGATCAGGGTTACACCCACGGTCTGCTCCTAAAGTGCTACAATTGCCCAAATTTGCGTGCTACACAGCGATTTTCGGGGCTAGTCACAAAATTTGACAGTAAGTTCTAAAATTGTGCTACAATAGCACATTCCTGCTACAGATGGCTCTGAGCACGTGCTATACGTAATAATATTTGCTAAAATAGCACTTCCGTGCTAAAAGTGGCAATCTTGCTTCTGATAGCTTGAATACTTAGAGACGAAGTGATCAGCCTTTTTTAAATCATTTGATCTGTCCTCTCGCCTTCTTTGCACACAAATATACGTATAGTTAAATGTGTGTATTATAGAAATATGTGTATATTAGTATACGCAATTGTGGTGTTATGTTAAATTTTGGTCTGTACCAAATTGGAATATACAAGGTCCGTTATAGTTGTCAAAATGGAATATATGACGTAACTCAGCAAGAGATTAGGACATAATTGGAAATTGGAATATACAAGGTCCGTTATAGTTTTCAAAATGGAATATATGACGTAACTCAGCAAGAGATTAGGACATAATACCAAGTTTCAGTGGAAATTTTAAATCTTTTAAAATTATGACTTCCTTACTTTTAGGGACAGTTGGCAAGGATTTTGAAGGAAGTCACAAGTCAATCTGTATAACCAGATTGTCAACAGGGCAGAAATTCAGAAGAAAATTTGAAAAACATAAGCGTCGAACAAAAGTAGCTTCTTGTTCAGCTTCGTGAGTGAAAAACCATTTTTCAAATGTTTCACAATTTATTCTAATAGCATAATTTTAGCACAACTAATGCCTTTTCTCTGCAGAATTTTCATTAGTTTTAGAATATTACTATATTTGACACATAAACATTGAAGTGTAACAATTCCCTGCAGTAATAAGGGTTAGCATGTCAGCTACTTCGAGCATTATATATAGATGGCATAAAAAGAAAAATTCAAAGCGAAACGTTTCTTTGTATATGAAAATTGTTTTTATTAGAGCTGAAGCCATTAACGAAGCTATCAGAAAAGATTTTAAATTTTACACATGTTATACTTGTGTGAGAAGGTAAAATACGTGACCAGGTGTCCACATTCCCCACCACCTCTCATTTAAAAGTACATTTAAGTTAAAAAATTATTATATATTTATTTTGGCCATAAAGTAGTTGGTGGCGCAAAGTTCAACCCAAGAGAGGTGAGATCCAAGATGTGATAATACTAAAATTTAAAATGTGATAATTACACCCCACCTCCTAACAAAATTCATCACTAGTCTGCGTTTTCAACTTCGAACAGGTGTCACTGCTGGCTGATGGTATACAGCCAAGTTACCAATTTCCTTCATATTCCCAAAAATAATATTTGACTTTTTACTGCTATTTGGTAAAGCCTTATAAATTTATAAATTCTTATAAATTTTTTTATAAATTGATTTATAAATTTTTGTTTGACTCTATTTTTAGTCATTAAATGGTCTTAAGGAAACCCAAATCAAAAGCTTCCATCAATCAACTGATTGAGCCATTATTGACCTCAAGAAACCTGCTTGGAGCTTGAGTCAAGCGTTGATGGTGATTGATAAAAAGTTTGAATGACTCAATCAGTTCCTAGACGGTCAATCTTGCTGTAATCAATTGATTGACGGAAGCTTCTGATCAAAATGATTGACCGTCTAGGGTGTCCTTCATTCCTTTGATGCCAGACTTTTAATATTTCCCTGTTTTAATTGTTTCTTTTTAGCAACATTCAAGAGTACGTAGCAGGACATTCCTAGCGTTGGGTTTTCCAGTGTTGAGTTTTTAAGGAAAGTTCTTAAGCTATCAAACTTGAGACTGAAAGTATTACTTTGCCAATTGATTACTCTAAAATGATATTCGACGTATTGGTCTATTTTATGTATATTATAATTATTATATTAATTTAGCAGTATAGATTAATTAGTGTAAATATACCGTGCTTCTTTTTCTAACATAAAAGCAATTCTAGAATTCCAAGACCATGATTTTGAGCAAGATCACCTTCCCATCTGACTCAACCTTTTTATAATTGTTCCTTAAGTAATTCCCGAGTCTAGGAACAGGCAAGTAGTAAGTATATGATAAGCTGTAAGAATACAAATTATAAAGTTCCACTTAAACATTTTTTGCAATATTTATTTAGATAATAAAATATTTTAGAGAAAATAAAATGTCTCGAATTTTTTTTCTTGTTTACTTGCTTGTTGACTCAGGATACGATTTCTTGGCTGAGGAGCAGAAGCTGTACAAGGAGCAGAAGAGATTGAATGAGCAGTAAATTGGTTTAGCGAGAGATGAGCAAAAAAAATAATTTATTGGAAAAAGTAAAGGGTTCAATTTCTTTTAAAATGTAAAAATGGGGATAAAAAAAGTTATAAAAAACAATTATACGGAGAATGAAACGAACTTAAGGTTGAGAACCTTTGATTTTTATTTTAACTTTACAATTACAAGAAGCCATGTCTGTTGCGACGACTTTCTATGTAAAAATACACGCCATTACACAAAAAGACGGCAACAGTATACAGACTACGATTAAAATTTACTCCTCAGCTCTAATTTTCAATCTAGAAAAGAAAAAGGACATTAATCGATTGGAGAGAAAAGACATGTAAAGGAGTGATAAAAAAAAATAAATAAACAAAGAACAGGGCTAAAACTTAAAAACAACCCTAAAACAGAGTGAACCAAATTAACATTCGATCCGCCGTGAAGGTTGGGCGTTAAAATGCCCAAATGGATGCCTGTTTCATTCGAACGTGAAAGATTATTACGAAAAATAAGAAGAACAAGCTAGGAGGAACAGAAAGGGACATTTAACTGACAATTATGGCAAGGCGTCAGTATATGAGTTAAAAGAAAAGATAATAGTTTAAAAATAGTATATTTATTCGATAATTAGGGTTAGTGGCTTCAAAAGAGCGTTTAGTTGAATCACAATACAAATGTGCATCCAAATGGTCAAAAGAGCGTATTTGCAGTTCTCAGGATAGGATAAAGTTGTTCAGTCAAGATTTTTATGACACATTCAATTTGTGAGGTGTGGCTGAATATGTCTCTGCGGCGTGTACCCGATGGTTAACGGAGTAGCACTGCATTCGGTAGCCAGGGATTGTCCATACGTAGTGCGTGGTCAAGGTATCCCCACCGGCGAACTTTTATTAGATATAGCACATGAGAGTAACCCTTATCACGAATGTCACCCTTTTTATCTCCTTCCTCCTTAATAGAATAACATTTTATTTTGCATAATCCTCTTTTAATATCCTACTCTATTATTATTACATTGTTTGCTTTTCAAGCTCATCTCCCACAAATAACATAGTTGTTCAAGTTTTTGGGGAAAGACACAAGGTCATCAGTTCCTCCTAATGAAAGGCAGCGAAACCTCAGAATGGTTGTTGCTAGACTGGATCAATTTAGTTCTTTTGATCGATTGAAAGGATTGGAGGATCGATTTTGATCCTGCATGTGTTGTCTTAAAACTAAAACATAAACTAAACATAAACTAACTTATAAACATAAAACATAAACTGTTCTTATTTGTATCTATTGAACTAATATGTCAACCATGTATTATCTTAGAAGTAAAACATAAACTAAAATATAAAACTTAAATTAATTCTGGTCTACATCAGGTATGCAAAAAGTTCAAAAGCTGCCAGTAGCATTCCAAAAGCTGCCGACACTTTAGCAGCACAACTTCTCCCTAATCTAATCACAAACATAAACAGAGAATTACTGCTACATTGTAATGTGGCTGTTTTAGGCTACTAATCTTCCACTTTCCAGCTTTCCCATTACCTGCTTTAACTGTATGTACACCTTGATAGCTACCAGCCATCTTAACTGACGAATAAACAGTTTTAAAACAATTTGGCTAAGTGTACGAGATTTAGACAAATATTCTCTTTCCATTGAAGAGAAGTGGAGTAAGTAAAAACTTGTCGACGAACATAAAGAATATCAGCCACTTCAAAGTAAATTTTCACATAGTAATATTGAATGTCAATGAGCTTTTAGTTTGAACTAGTTTTAAAAAGCAGCAGCAAATTACCATATTTTGTACTGGTCGAGAACTGCACCTCGTGGCAAATTTTGAATACACCCTGAATTTGTAAGATCAGCCAAGTGTCCAAGATGATCAGATTTTCCGATCGTCAATTCAACAGAGCTGGTATCAAATATTCAAATATATTTCCCACAAAGGCAGTCCATTCGTCAACTGAGTTGTACCTATTTGTAGCAACAAAAAGCGTGAATTGAGATTGTTCAATAGTTTGTCTAAAAAGCCGCAAAGTCTCCAAAAAGTTGCAGCAACTGCCTCTTTAGCCATTCCTGTAGAATCTCCCTAATCAGAAACCAGATCATTATAAATCACCGAACGCGTCCCGAGCGACATCAGGGGTTTTTGGCGTAAAACTAAGAGAACTCCATGGTATAAAAAACCTGTCGCTATGGAAGACACCTTGCGAGAAGCAATAAATTAGCTGAGAATCTACTTAATTGTCTGCTGACAGTTGTAACTTCATTTTGGTGAGGTCATCTTCGTATTTATTCAATATATTCCTGATTATCCACGGTAAGAGCACCGCCTTTCGGAATGAAAGGGAAAGGCTAGATATAGTTTCATAAATATCAATAATAGTAGTACAAATAGCTCATAACTATCAATAGCTAAGTGCGAAATAGGCATGTGAGATCTTATTCAAATAATCATCTTGATTGTCAAATTCAAATTCATTTAATTCAAAAACAAGACATAGCTCTCGTGGGCAAAGCCCAAATATGATGTCTCTTAGTCATAAATAGCAAAATAAAGTTGTCTGATAAAACTTCCTCAGGATAAATAAACTAAAGGATAAAAAACACTTGAGATTGAGAATAAAAATGTCTGATAAACCTTCGTCAGGATAAAATGAACTAAAGAATAAAAACACTAGAGATCATCGTAATATTTCACAAAGCTTTTATTTTAGTGAAAGGTGTTACAGTGGACTGGGGTCAGTTTCGGAACCTTCTCAGCCACTTCTCTGGGGGGACGAGATCTTATAGGGACAAAAGGTAGGGGAAGGAATGATCGGTAGATGGAATGTTGGAGGAGGGAGGAGCCATATCTTTGGCATAATTTTTCTCGGCGGGAAGAAAGGGATTCAAGTTTAAATTCTTTGAGGTAAAAGGCGTAATGTAGAGGGGAACCGCCATAAATGATTTGCAGTGATCTCTTCTGAACGGGTTCTATTTTATCAGTTTCATCCTTGGTAAGGGCAAAGTGCCAAACCGGACAAGTATATTCAACTATATTTCCGTAGCCCATCTTTTTGTTATCGGTGGATACGAGGCCACCAAGACCTGAGACACACTGCAACGAGGTTCGGACATCTTCTTCAGACAATTCAACGCAATGCACTGTATCACAGTTAAATTTATTCCAGGGAGAATCACGGAGACCAATAAGCGTCAAAAGATGAGTGGGCACATGATGCGTAAAATATTGTCCATCCATTGCACCACCTACAAGCTGCTGCTGGATATCTTCTACAGTCAAAGACTGATGCTTCAAAGTTTCAAGCAGAGCGTGTGCGATGTCTAATCCTGTCTGCCCACTAACGACAGGCCAGTCCATAACTAAAGAGTCAAGACGTCCTACGTTCCTACGAAACACTGCAAAGTGTATGGGAGAGAGTGGAATCAAATGAGAAGGTGAAACTCTCCCACACTCAAACTATCGATGTGATTTAAGTGTCCTGGATGAAAATGATGGCAAAATTAATAAATGTCTGGGAGGTTTTGATAGGTGAGAATGCAAAAATAGATGTGAAACTATTCTTGAAAAGAGTAAGTTGCTTTGACTAGAATAAATGAAGGTGAAAAGGTCACATGGGTGACAAGAAAATAGAAAAGGGAGCTAGAACTTTCAATTTTCAGTCAAATGACCCTCCTCGAAAGTTCATGTGACCACCTCTTCTATAAAAATAACTTATAGGCCCCGGTGTACAACTTACAACCCCTGTTCCCAATCTCTGGGGGGTCGTGTCAACCTTGGAAGCATTGTTGTATGACCTATGGATTATTTTGAACAAAATGACTATCTCAAAATTATCATCACATAAAACTGGGGAAAATAGGGCTTGGGAGGGAGGTGGGGAGGGTGCAGCTGCCTTCTGATCACTTCCGACTCCAGAAAAGGCACAATAACTTCCGATTTCAAAATGAATGAGCCCCTCCAAGGTTTAGCAAACACCCTTTCCATAAAAACTTATACATTAACAATTGACGACTAGCATAAATTACAGCCCTTGCCTTTGTGGACTGTGGGGAGGTTGACATCCCCAGATATATTTATTAGATCTTCCAACTATGCTGAACAAAACGGCTATCTCAAAATTTTGATTGGATGTGTTTGGGGAAATGATAGACATGGGGAGGGGGCTAACTACCCTCTGATCACTCATGACTGTTAAAAAGGGAGCTAGAGCTTTCAGTTTCCAATCAAATGAGTCTCCTCCGAAGTTTATACGACCGCCTCTTCCATAAAAAACCCTATATGCCCGCGGGGTATAATTTAAAAACCTTTCCTATTAATAGATATGCATAGATAGATAGATAGATAGGCCAACTGTAATTTTTTAGGCCATAAATTACGTCTTTTTTTTCTTTGAAAAAGTACAGACATGCAAAATACTTAAAAAAACATAAATTAATATATAAGGATTATCATCCTAAATAAAAAGCAGACATCAAATATAAATTCATCAACCACAACTACTTGAAATATGACTCTTTCAGGTCAGGGATATGCAGTCTTATGAACATATGTTGCTATAAAAGGGAGGAAAACAGCCTCACAGAAAAGGCTTTATCAAAGGAAGACTTGCATGCATCAAATAACCAAGGTATTGCATGAACTTTACTTTAGCTCTATACCAAAATTAAATCATAATAAGAAAACAAGCATTCTCAACAGAAAGTAATGATAAAACATAAAATTTCAAAGAAAGAACAAGGACAATACGCAGCTAGTGAAAAAATTGAAAAATTATTCAAATATTTTTGGTCAAGACCTCTGCTTGACTGTCCTCAGTGCAGAATTAAACTGATAAAAAAATAAAACCCTTCTTAGAAAGTGATGTTTGACAAAGCATATATGTGATTGTTATTTAGTCTTTATATAAAATATTTGTTTTTATTCCCCTTTTAATCGTTTTCTTCTTTTATAGTCTTTGGGTTATTTCTGTTCTGTTTGACAGGTTAAAAGCCAGAAAAAAAAAAAAAACCTAAACAACAATGTGGATGTCAGTAACACTTTAAAGTCACTTTTTAGATTTGAATGCAGTAAATCAAATGCCATCAATTTTGAACTTGACTGTAACCTAGTTAATACGGAAACAGTTTTGCAGCACCTTATGGATCAAAAAGTTTTATTAAAAGAAATTTGGGATCTTTTGTAGTATCAGCTTGCTGTCTAAAATAAATTACACATAAGAGATCATATGGAATTAGATAAAGAACCAGATTTTTCTCAGTTTGTTTAAAAAAAAAGTGTTTTTTTTTAAACAATTCAGTGAAAAAAACTCAGTATCATCATGAGCACTTGCGACACTAAGTTAAGCTAAAAATAAAACCCTAGCTAAGTTTATGCTCAGCCGAGCAAATCTCTATGGAGACACCAAAACATGTGAAAAGACCTACAAGAGGTTTTTTTTCTTTTTAATATTTCTAAATGTATTTTATAATACAAACATAATAAGTCTATTCTCAGACAGTTGGTGTTTGTTTTATTGCTTGATGTGCTCCATTTATCTTATCGCATTGACCTTGAAGTTTTGTTGGTTTTTTGTCGTTGCTGTTTTTAGTAGGCTAGCTCCTTGTATCATTTAATCATTTTTTATCTTTTTCAGTGTTGACATACTTATGTTATCAGCTATGGATTTCAACAAATATATTAATTAACAAACGCTTAAATGACGTGCTTACATGTTCGCAATTGATGAAAACCAAAATTTTAGAAATGCATTTAATATCTTTTCCAAAGATTTTTGATAAATTTTAAAAACCCATTTTTTAGCGCTGAAACACTGGCAATAACGGAAACTGCTATAAAAAATACTTGCAGATTAATTAGCGACACAAAAGAACATCTTGAGATCTCTCGTCTCTTCCCATCATCCACGATTAATTCTTTCCAGATAGGCATGGATCTTTTTTTTATTTACTTGAAACAGATAACAACAAAGATACCGACTTAAGCCTCCGGCCTCAAATTAAATTGTAGCGAATAATAGTATTTTTGTGATCCAAAAATGTGTTGGAAGTCAATGTTGCCAGACATAAGATCCAAGACGTTAAATGTCGATTTTCGGTATACTTGAACGTATTTTTTT
>JAQQPU010024707.1:0-12478 GCA_029168905.1 Artemia sp. Kazakhstan ARC1039
TGGTTTAAAAAAATTCTACGTGAATTCCAAGATCAATCCACACATTTAAAGGTTCTGATACTTCTACGTTAAATGAATAGTGAATAACTTCTTTGACACCTATATTACGACTACTATCACTACAACTGCTAATGAAACCTTACAGCATTTATCCGCGAGAGACCAAAACTTAAGTAAAGATGAAATTGACCTTTCCATTTATATCGAACATTGTAATAAGTATGAAATCTTAGATCCCCCAAGTTTTTCAGTTATTTTGTGAACGTTAAAGAATTTTCAGAAAGCAGTTCATTTATTCAATTTATGCTTGGTCTCATACCCATTAAACTGCTGATAATATTGTCAACAATAAGGGTAGATTTTTGACATAACCCTCTTACATGGATGTTACAATTAACATGGATGGTGAATACCCTCTTGATTGTAAAACAGAAAGTGTGTCTGTACGACTTTCCACGCCAATCTTCACAACTGACAAAAACAGAATTTCCGGTTTCTGAACTCTCAAACTTGAACCATTGGTTTAATCAAGAAAATGTCAAGAGATTTGGGTATTTTTAGTGTAGACAGAAATGGTTCAAACAGATTTTGACTTTTCTCCAAGATTTTCGAGTTATTTTCAGCTTAATTAATCAAAATTCAACTAAATTGCCGAAAATATGGTCAGCGATAATTGGAATTTACGTTGTGTAAATTTTAATTGACATGGCTGGATAATACCCTATTTCCTCAGATTCTAAAGTTGAAATTTGAGAAGTTTTGTGAAAACCATTCAATTATTCAAATTACTATTTCAGTCTAAAGGTCCACCCTGCTATCGAGCATACTGCAATTGATATTGTCATCGAGAATTCTTTTGCATATAGTCAATGAAATGGCTGACGAATATACTATTGTCTCTCTGGGAAAGAATACTTGAACAAGATACCCACACCAATCCATATATTGACAAAACTTGGGTTTTTCAAATTTAGACTTGATTCACGACGATTAAATTCATAGTATTAAAAATAACAGTAATATTTCTTTGTTTAAGAGTGAATTGTAAGCGCGAATCCAATTTATTTGTGTGTGTTTGTTGTTTTTTCTTTGGGAGGGGGGGGGGGGGAAGGGTGTAAATAAATAAGTAAATAGCTTATTATGGCCTCTTGAGGTATGATTTTGGTAGTAATGTAGAATTTTTGTTGTTGTTGTAAGGATTTTTTCAGTGGGGTGAGGGAGAAGCAAGCTTGTTTTCTCTTGTTTATGGGATTTTCTTAACTTAGAAAGATGATACGATACATGGTAAAGGAAGGCTTTTTGACCATTTTGACAGCCCAAATCCATGCGATGTCCTTTGATTTAGTTCATCATCCCATTGACATTTCCGAAAATTTTATACCTAATAATTTCAGCTATTTCTGAGACATTGCACCTACGACACTAGCAACTGGGATGCACATAACGTCTTTTAGTTCAACGTTCCCATAAAATTCTCTTAATTTTTCAACTTGATACTCTTCCCTAAATGTTCTTGCAACATTGAAGAAATGCTGTTTGACAGCCTGGATGTATATACTGTGTTTTTATTTTGTTTTAACATCCTCTTTTGCATTTTATGAAAGTTTCAATTTAATGCCTGTAGCCGTTTCTGAGATCAATACAAATACGCCGAGATACTCCTTTTTGACAACTTGGATGTACCTAGCGTCTTTTGATCTGGTGCAATATAACCCCCAATATTCCCTGAAACGTTCATATTAATAACCTTGGTCATTCGTGATATTTTCCAGATAAGCCCTTTTAACAACCTCGATGTACTATACCATTTTGACAGGCAGGGTGCAATAAAACTCTGTAGATTTACTTTACAAGTTCTAGAGGTAATAATAGAAGTCACAGTAGTAATTGCAGTCACCGTCGCAATCATAGTATAGTAGCAGCAATAAGAGTAGTAGTCCCAGACATCCCAGTCGCAAATGGTAGCAGTTGCAGTGACGAGTTGTCGCATTCGCGTTTGCAAGCAGTCACACTTACAAGTAGCAGCACGAGTTGTGCAGTTACATTCATATTTGCAGTTGTAAGTAGTTGCAGTCGCAGTGATAGGCTGTCATAGTGCTAAGTATTGGCAATCGCAAGTACTCGAAGTCTTAAGTAGTCTCAGTCCCAAGTAGTCATGGTTGCAAGGTGTCGCAATCCTGGTCGCAACTGGGCGTAGTCAAAGTCACAAGTAGTCAGAATTGAAAGTAGTCAAAAGTATTTATTTTCGCAGATGCAAATAGTAGCAATCGCAGTTACAGTCAGAGTAGCATTAGCAATAGTGGTTCTGAAAGTTTCAAGGTAATCCCATTAGCCACTCCTAAGATATTGCAGATACTTCCTTTTGATAACTTGGATATACATAGTATAGTAGCAGCACTAAGAGTAGTAGTACCAGTCGCAAATGGTAGCAGTTGCAGTGACGAGTTGTCGCAGTCTGTTGCAAGTAGTCACAATCGCAAGTAGCAGCACAAGTTGTAGAGTTACATTCATATTTGCAGTTGTACGTAGTTGCAGTCGCAGTGATAGGTTGTCATAGTGCTAAGTATTGGCAATCGCAAGTACTCGAAGTCTTAAGTAGTCTCAGTCCCAAGTAGTCACGGTTGCAAGGTGTCGCAATCCTAGTCACAACTGGTCATAGTCAAAGTCACAAGTAGTCATAATTGCAAGTAGTCAAAAGTAGTCATTGTCGCAGTCGCAAATAGTAGCAATCGCAGTTACAGTCAGAGTAGCATTAACAATAGTGGTTCTGAAAGTTTCAAGTTAATACCCTTACCCACTCCTAAGATATTGCAAATACTTCCTTTTGATAACCTGGATGTACATAGTGTCTTTTGACCTAACTTAGCACCCCCCCCCCCCACGCAGCACAGCCTGGAATTTCACCTTAAAATTTCCTGACACACCCAGGATCTAACATTCCCCTCCATCCTTTCCCAAGATTAATCCTGTGTGTAAACAATGGACATATTGCATAATTTGCAAATTTTTGCCTGGGGCTGTGGGGGCATAGCATCCCCTTACACATAGTCATTCGACCTTTAAACCATTTTGAACTAAGTCACTATTTATGACTTTTAATAATGTTGAGGGGGACTTCTAAAAAGAACAAGGGGAGGGGAATCCATTGCCCTGCAAGCACTGCTTAACCTACCATGAAATTTTCAACTGAATACTCTCAGCCGCCACATTTGACTGTAAGCCATTGACAGTCAGGATATCTATAGTATGTATTAATTTTGAACAACATCTTCCTATAAATTTCCCGATATTAATGAGAAGGACAAATAGTCGTAGTTGCAAGTAGTCAAAATCGATGTTTCATCCAGTTGCAGTTGCCGCCACAGTAGTAGCAGTTGCCCCTGAAAGTTTCCAGTTAATAAACTTGGCCGTTCCTATGATATTGCAATTTACCCCTGTTGCTAGCCTGGATTCACACGGTGTCTTTTAATTTAGTTCAGCATCTCCCTCGATATTCCCTGAAATTTTCCCAGTGATAAATTCTGCCTGTGAAAGAATAGTCAAGTTGCAAGTGGCATACCCGGAGGCATAGTTATTGGACCTCTTGAATATTTTGAACAAGATTTTTTTATTCAAAGTTTTGATCAGTGTAGTGGAGGGGGCATCCAAATAGGGCAATTGGGGATGTCAAGGTTATACCTTACCCGTTCCTAAGATATTGCCGATACGAATTTTTGATAACTTGGCCGCACGTAATGCCTTTTGATTTAGCTCAACATTCCACAAATTTCACCTAAATATCCTTAGTTTTCTTAAACGAAACCAGGACCAAACATCACCCCCTTTCCCAATGATAAATCCTGCATGAACAAATAGACATATTGCATAATAATCCTCGTCCGGGGGGGGGGGGGAGATTTCGAGGCATGCATCCTAAGAGGTATTATTGTTACATCTTTTAAATATTTTGAACCAAATAATTTTTCAAAATTTCTATCACAACTGTGAGGGTATTTAAAAGGGGAAGAGGGAGGGGGCGGATTGCCCTCAGATCACTCTCCAGCATCCCCCTCAACTTTTCATGAAAATTTCAATTTAATACCCTTAGTCGTTTGTCAAATACTCCTGATACACCCTTTTGACAACCATCCTCCATATAATGTGTTTTTGTTTTATTCGGTATCCCCCTTAACATTTTATGAAAGTTTCATCTTAATGCCTTAAATCATTTTTGGAGACTCAGGATCAAACAAGCCCCTTTTCCCCAACAACCAGCCTTATATATGAACAATGAACAACTTGCATAGCCTACAACCCTTGCCCTAGGGGTTATTGGGGATTTTTTCATCCTCCAAGGCATAGTCATTTGACCTTTAGACTTTTAAAAAGGCAAGGGGGGAAGCTGGTTGCCCTTTGGTCACCCTTCGACATATTTGTGAAGATTTCAACTTAATACCCTCAGCCATTCCTTAGATATTACTGATACACCATTTTGACAATGAGCATACAAATAAAGTTTTGATTGTGTTCAACATTACTTCCGACATTTCCTTAAATTTTAATCTTAACACCCTAGCTCTTTTTTTAAACCAAGGATCAAAAATAACCTCTTTCTCCAATAAAAACTTTTACGTTAACATTGGGCACCTCGAATAACTTACAACCCCTGTCGCAGGGGCTGTTGGTGGTTATATCACCCCCGGAGGCATAATTCTTTGATATTCAGACTATTTTCAACAAGATGGCTATTTAAAAATTTTCATTAGATTTTTTTTTTTTGCGAGGAAGGCAACCAAAAAGGGGATGGAAGGGAGTTGGTTGCCATCCGGCCACTTTTCAACATCCCCCTGAATACACCTGAAAGTTTCAGGTTAATACCCTTAGCTTTCTTAGGATATTACAAATGCACTTTTTTGATAAACTGGATGCACAGTGTCATTGATGAAGATATACCCATCCCTTAACATTTACCGAAGTTTCGTCTTTATACCCTTAACCTTTTCACACACACACAATTTCTGTCCCATTAAAGCGAATCCGAAAGAATACTCAAAAGCCTCTTTGTTCACTTGACCCTAACCTTAAGGCCTGTAAAAATAAAGCAAAATTTTGGCTAAAAGTTTGGACAGAATGTGGTCGGCCTAGGTCTGGTAATGTTTTTCTTATTAAGCAAAAAAACTAAACTAAAGTTCAAGAAGTATCTAATTAGTGTCCAATACCGTGGCTTGATTTTCCATCTTCGCCTAATGAATGGAAGAAAGTAATTAATTCAAGTAAAACAGACAATTCCGATGTGAGTAGTGATGCTATTCCACCAAGTTCTTGGCATGCAAATTATTCGAAGATATTCTCCGTTTTGAATTATTCTGTTCATAGAAAGTTTGGTGAAGAGTTTTTTAAAATTGTCCCTAGGTTTCTAAGTCAGCACTTTGTTCTGCCTATATCTGCCTAAGTCGAAATCTATTGATGCTGATTGCATCTCTTAAAAGCATCTAACTCCCCAATGTGCTGAACTTGTATCACATCTTGCGCTTTTGTTTCAAATGTGCTTGGCGTCTTCTGTCGTCCTGGAAAGCCTTTTGTGTGGCAGCGTGACTTCAATTTTAAAAAAGGGTAAACTGCCAACAGATTGCTCTTATTACCGTCCAATTTCTGTTTCTTGCAATATTATCAAGGTCTTCGAGCATATTCTTTTACCTAGTCTAACTCAAAATATTTCTTTCTTTGGTGAAAATCAACATGGTTTCAGACCTGGTGTTGGGTGCCAACATGCTCATCGTGTCCTTTCTTCTATTCTACTGTCTAATTCTTCTAAGGGTAAAGGCGTATATCTCTGTACACTTTATCTTTCAAAGGCTTTTGATTCTGTTGTTCATAACCATCTTTTCTTTGGCTTCTTCTGGTGTTAGTTTTTCTGTTATTTAACTTCTACGGTTTAGGTACTCTAATTCTTACCTCCGCCTGTAATCTTCTCCAGAAACAACTATTAAAGTGCTTCGAGGAGTAAGGCAGGGAGGTGTTTTATCACCAACACTTTTCAAAATCTGTATTTCTACTGTTCTGGAAAAGATCTCAGGCAATTATTTTTCTGGTTCTACTGCTATTTCATACATTACCTATGCTGATGACATTCTGTTGATTATCGTTCTAAATCTGCTCTTTCTGCGATACTTTCTTTAGTTTCTCAGTCTTTCCTAAATATTGGTCTATCCCTGAATCTTGACAAGTGTGAATTCTTATCTTATAATCTGTCTTCGTCTACTCCTCTGGTATGTAATGAATTTTCCGTCTCATCCTTTCAGTGGCTTGGTACTACTGTTTTTAATTCTCTAGTTCTTTTCCGTAAACAGATTGTTGCTGATGAAGTATGAACAATTCAGTTCAGTTATTCAAAAATCGTAACAAACCGTGAAAAATATAGCAGAAGAGCTCTTGGGCGCTTATTCTCGACTTTTTCTGATCATTCTGTACTTTATTTTTCGGGTGTTCATTCCTTTCTTAAGCTAAAGGATTTAAAAAAGATTAAAGTTACATATTTCAAATTTTGCAAATTTCGTCTTTCTCTGCCGCCATGGACTAGTAATCGGTATCTAGTTAAAAATTTCTATGTTACGGATCTAACTCAAAAGCTCGGTGACCTACACAAAAAGCTTTCTGCAGATGCATTTTGTAATATTGGCCCTGACCATGGTCTTTTACAGTTTTTTTCTTAGTAGAAATTAATTGCAAGTGTTTGTTGATGTTCTTTTTTTTTTTAGTATGCTTATACTTTACTTGTACTACTTGTTCTCTTGTAGTTGTGGGTAATAAGCGATTGAATTGAAAATAAAATATTTGCCCTTTTTCCAAGTGCTAAATCATGCATGTAAACGATAGGTATATTGGTTAATTTATAATCCTTGCCCTGGGGCTGTGAGGGGCATGGCATCCTTGAAGGCATAAATATTAGACCTTTTGAATAATTTTTTTTCCGTCAGCGTGAATAATTTCAGTCAGCGTTTAAGGGAGGGAGCACTTGAAAGAGTATGGGAGAGAGAGGCTGGTTGACCTCCGGTCACTCACCAACAACCCCTTCAACATACCCTTAAATATTTGAACTTAAGTCCCTCAACCGTCCCATGGATGTTGCTGATACGCCCTTTTGACAACCAGCATGCATATAACGTGGGATTTGACTATGTCCGACATCCCTCTCAATATTTTCTTAAATTTTCAAAATAAAACGCTAACTGTTTTTTTAGACCAAGGATCTAAATGCCCCTTTTTCCAATAAAGAACTTTATACGTTAACAAGGGGCAGAATAAATAACCCTTAAAACTTGCCCCAAGGGCTAGGAAGAGCTGTCATCCCCAGAGGCATATTTATTTGACTTTTAAACTAAATTGGACAAGACAGATCTTTCAAAATTTTGATCAGATTTAATTGAAAGGAGGTAAGTCAAAAAGGGCATGGGAGGGGGATGTTACTCCGACCACTTTTCAACATGCACCTTCACATGCCCTGAAAGATTCAAATGAATACCCTCAGACATTCTTAAGATAGTGCAGATACACTTTTTCGATAAACTGGATACACATAGTGACTTTTGATTTAGTTTAGCATACCCCTTAACATTCCGCAAAGTTCCACCTTTATAACTTTATCCTTTTTTGGACACACACAGAACCAAAATTTCCCTTTTTCCTTGTGATAAATCCTATGAGTAGTACTAATTGACTAATTAGTCTATATAAATAGACTAATTGTATAATTTCAAATCCTTGCCCTGGGTCTGTGAGGGATATGGCATCCCTGGAGGCATAGCTATTTCATCTTTTAACTATTTTGAACAAAATACCTTTTCTAAAATTTCAGTCACTGTTGAGGGTAGGAGATACTTGAAAAGGGAAAGGAGAGGACTGATTACCCTCCGGTCACTCTTTAACATCCACCCTCAACACAGACTTATAGAATTCAACTTAATCCCCTCAGCCGTTCCTTAGATATTACTGATATACTCTTTTGAAAACCACCATGCACATAATATGTGTTTTGATTGTGTTCGGCATTCCTCTCGACATTTCCTTAAGTTTTCACCTTAATAGCCTAACCCTATTTTGAGACCTAGGATCAAAAATGCCTCCTTTTTCCAATCCCTTTAGGCTATTTTGAAGGAGATGGTTTATCAAAATTTGGATTGAATTTCTTTGGGAGGAGGGCAGCAAAAAAGGACATAGGAGGCAACTGGTTGCCCTTCGTCCACTTTTCAAAATTCCCCTCAACATATCTTGAAAATTTCAACTAAATATCCTCAGCCTTTCTTAAGAGATTACAGATATGTCTTTTTAATAAACTGAGTGTACATGGTGGGCATAGTTTAACATTCCACTCAACATTCCTATGGATTCAATTTAACACACTTAGCCTTTTCGGACACACACAGAATCAAGCATTCTTTCTTTTTTCTAGTAACAAATCCTGCATGTAAATAATAGGAAAATTGCACAATTTATAATCCTTGTCCCGGGGCAGTGGAGAGGGGCATGGCATCCCCAAAGGCATTGTTATTAGATCTTTCGACTATTTTGAACACAATTATTTTTTCAAAATTTTAATCAGTATTGAGGGGAGGTGGATTTAAAAAAAGAAAGTAGAGCCTTGTTTCCGTCTAATCACTGTTGATTATCCCCCTCAAAATAATCTGGAAATTTCAACTTATTAGTCTCGGCCGTTTCTTGGATATTGCTGATATGACTTTTTCATAACCTGTATGCAAATATTGAGTTTTGATTGCCTTTGAAATCTCTCTGAACGTTACCTTAGAGTCTCACCTTAATATTATAGCTCATTTTGGAGATCAACGATCAAACATGCCCCCTTTCCCAAAAAGAAACCTTATATGTTAAAAATAGCCAACTTGCATAGCTTAAAGCCTTCGCTCCTGGGGTAATGGGGGGTTATGTCTAGAACGGAGGCATTGTTAGTTGACCTTCGTACTAGTTTGAAACAAAATAACCATCTTAAAATTTAATCATATGTCTTTGGAGAAAAAAGAGCGTGGGAGGGGGTTTCATTGCCTTCCAATCACTCTTGACTCTTGAAAAGGACACTAGAACTTTCGATATCCAATCAAATGAGCCCCCTCGGAGGTTTATACGACCCAACTCTTCCATATAAAGTGGCTCTGGAAAAAAAATAAAATAATGATGAAATAAATTCATTGCAGCATTACGGCTCCTTATTATAAGGAACACTAGAGCGTTGCCTCTGATCAGCGAAGATTAAATTAAGTACATGAAGTTTTAAGCGTGTATTAACCCAATTTTCTTTATTAAAAACGAATAATTTCTTATATTTGCTTTGTGTTGATAAATCTGCACAATATGCTTAATTCTCACGTCACTACTGACTTTGGATTCGAAACAAAAAATAAAAATCATAGGGATTTTCGAAATCGCTTTATCCTAGTCAACGCAGCAGCGCTGATTTAGAAGAGAGGGACATCTTTCTGAATTTTTTTTTTATACAGAAGGAGGGGTTTTAAAGCCTTAGAAGGGAACTCCGATTAGGAATTGAAAGTTCCCGTGCTCTTTAGGTTATAAAGCAATTATAGAAGGCATTTTTGCCCCTGGCCACCCCAGTATCTTTCAACGTCATCAGATCAAAATTTCATATACCTAGATCGCTAAGAAAAAGCAAAAAGTCAATAGAAACTGATTCAAAAACATTTTTCTTTTTTCTTTCTTACGTTTCAGGTGGCTCACAAAAACAGGCGAATTAAAAGGATAATTAGGGAAATTTAAGAAAGGACCGTCAATATCTCAAAGATCATTTCTTGGGAGGGGAGGGCATGGATTATTATAAAGAACAGATACTTAAATAGTAAAACTATAATATATTTAAAACGTCCAAGCTACAGTCGGATTGAAACAAGAACCGTAATCCTGTACTGCTGGACTGTAAATAAGGCCTGTGATTAGGTTCTATTTCTAGAAAGCAAAGATTTATCTCTTTTTAATTCTTAGAAAATTTGTTTTTTGTTTTAGAAAAAAAAACACATAGAAAAATTATTTTAAATTACCTGCTAATATCTTTTGCATCAATATTAGGAATATATTTTCGTAATTCTTTTAGCTGAAGAGATATGAATATAGACCGCATCATCTCTCCTATGCCAAACAGGGCATACTTGAGTGCCATCCTCTGGAATCCGGGGTATTTGAGTGCATCAAAAAGCTCTCTCAGGTTAATGTCTCGATATCTTGAAAAAGAAAAAATTAAATAATCGTAAGAAATGGACAATTTATTGAATTATGTGGCTTATTTAAGCAAGTCCAGATTGTTCCAAGATTTAACCGTCAAACAAATCGCCTACAAATATGGATTTATAATAAAACCTAGGAAAAAACTTTTAACCATTACCCACTCAATAATCTCTAATAAACCTAATTGTCTAAGCAAGGATGATATTATATCCCAGTCTCAGGATTTTCTATCACTGCAGACTACTGTCAACATCCTTTATTCCACTTTACATAATACTGCATTAACACTTGCTTCTTCGACGACTTAATTTCTTGCTTTTAGCTGCCACAACCCTTCAAGCCCCAAGATTCAGGGAGGCCCTGCCAATAATACTATTTACACGACTACCAATTATCAAACTTTTGGAGTCTGGACAAAAAAAAATACATTCATTTTATTTCTATCATGACAACTTATTAAGCTATAAGATAGCCTCTTTTTGTTTCAAAACTCACGCAAACCAAGACAAGGGTAGAACTAAGCAAATACATTTGAACACCATGACTCATATGGAGTATTTAAAACTATATGCCAAAATTAAACTATAGGAAAGGAATAAGAAGGAATATAGGAAAAAAAAACCTGTTCCCTAGAAAGGATAATAATCTTAAGAGATGGGATTTAGGCACTTTTTAGCCCCCTCTGTTTATGGGGTATTTAGCCCCATCTCATTTTGAACCAGAATGGCTCACATAAAACGTGAATGGCAAAAGGTCGATTGAATGGCAAAAGGTTGTCTCATACCTAGAGTGGAAACAAGACTCTGTCCCACTAATAGATACAAGAATGACCTCTGCTGATCATCCTTTTTATGCACTGTTCTTCTGCAATATGAAGCGAATCTCAGCCCACGGTCAATTGCGACTTTTAGAACCTTCCCAGAGCTCTGCGTCCATTATTATGAAAATACATGAGCTTCTTTTCTTGACACCATATTTTCCTTCTTCACAAAGAGATCAGTTTAGAAACCAAAAGTTTGTGGTAATGCAATGTGTGGTAATTGTAGTTTGGTTATACACTACATTGCCAGAAATCTTTGGTTAACTTTTTAAAGTAAGGACATGTTTTCTAAAAGAAAATCTTGACAGGGGAAGTAGACATACACATCTTCAAAATCAAGACTAAAGACGTCTGTTCTCCTTATTTTTTCAACCTTAAATGACTATTTATTACAACAGTAGTCACTAGAAGATCTAACCCTGGCGTCCTTGATTCTAAATTAAATATCTATGAAGATTTCTTAAGTTTTCTGATTTGGTATTTTTAATTTGGTGCTGGAAGCCTAGGTTTAGAAAGTTCAGGATACACTATTCTACTCAGCTTCACCTTCAGATGTTATTATATATCCAAGATTTACTTGCACTGAGCTCTACGTGTTAAGAAGCCTCTTCTACATTTCCGGTAAACTAATGCAGGGACTGATCAGAATCACGATGTGATTTGTATATTCCAGGTCAATCAATAATATCTACCAGTACTGGGGGTCTTTTGACAACGCCAGGTCTGTCAATAAACTGTCAGTAATAGTTGTATTGGTAATAAATCATAGTAGCGGTCAGACAACTGAACATAAATTTGCAAGATAGTGCAAATTTTTGCACTATTGAGTTTCGCAATTTTTTGAGGATAATTACACGGTGCAAATTTTTGCACCGCGAGTTCCTTTCAGGATGTTTACTCATTACCTTTGTTTCCTTTTTTAACGCGAATTTAATAATATTTGCTGCGTAAATCTAATAATAATCATCGGTGCCATTTGACGCAAGGTGGATACAGAAGATTCAGATATAACGATCAATACTACGGCGTCCGTAGTAGCCGACGCAGATCAGATTCGGATGATGCCTGATTCGAGAAGTGGGATAATCATCCCCACCAAGAAACTTAAAATTTGTTCTTCGAATGCAAAAAGTGGCAAGGCCGAGTCAACTCAGATGCTCCTTGCTAATGAAATGAAAAAGGATGGTCTCAATATGTTGTGGTGAAGCTTTCTAACTTAGTCAATTTGGAATTTAGTAAAAATATTAACACGCAAATACAAAAGTTTAGAAATACCACTTTTTATTAAGATAAGGAACATATCCTGCCAAGTTTCTGCTTAACGGGAAATTGAGAAATTATCCTAGCTATTGCGTCGGTTGAATCCAGGAAGGTGTGGTTGATAAAAATGTATAAAAGATACATTTTATGGGAAGGGGTAGACTGATACTAATT
>JAQQPU010024708.1:1758-12478 GCA_029168905.1 Artemia sp. Kazakhstan ARC1039
ATAATATGAATGAACCACAGTGTTCAGTTTCTTTTGACTTGAGTTCGATTTTTAACTATAAATACATCGTCTTTTAATGTAAAAATATAAATACTGTAATCATAACTATAGTGAAGTTGCGTATGCAAGTTAGTATAGGGAAGAGTTTGATCTTTATTATACTACCGCTGCAACCCGGATGAGATCCTCTTGACTAACACCATTTATGATCAATCCTTATGTCCCACTATACAAGTTTGTATAGGCAAGAGTTCGTTCTTTATTGTAATATGGGCTGAAGTTCGTTCTTTACTGTAATTCGTGATCCCGATAAAACATGCGTAAAATGTTTCTCAATTTACAAAGATCAGCCTGCATTTTTGCCATCTTCTTGTATTTCTGAATGTAATTTTTCCCTTTGTCCTTATGCGTTCTTCGGTACAACCTCGCAGAGAATTTAATTTTTTCATTATAGCTTTTGTCACCCCAGTATCTACCCATTATTCTGGTAGCAACTTTTTTCTTATGTTTGTTTCGGTAATCTATATCGTTATCATACCGTTCCTTGCTCTTTTGTTTCGCTGTCTCAATTTTCCCTTCTCGATACCCCTGATCCGTAAGATACCTCTGTTTTGCTCTGTCATATTTCATTTTCTTAAATCCTGGATCACAAGACATCTTAGTAGCAATCCTTACGCGTGCTCGAGCTTTATTGCGTTTGGTGGCATTTTTATCTCTTTTAAATAAACTTTTCTTATATTTCAGGATGTTAGCTTTATTTTTTGTGTAGTAAAGTTTTCTATTAGTAGAAATTTGGATTGTTCTATTTTGATATTGTTTTTGGTTATTCTTTCTTTTTTTCCACTCGCGTGAGACCATATTTTTTCAAGATTTAAAATTATTAAGCACACAAAATCCCGTGTCGAGTATCTAAAACCTAGCATAAAACAAAACTAATTTTAAAATTTTCAGGTATTTATCTTGTTTGAATTACAAAATTAGTATTATTGGTTAGACACCATAAATATTTTTGCAGTTTAAATAATAAGTTTAGTGATTCTGGACTGAAAACTAAAATAATTGCAATTATGAGACAATAATATGGAGATATGTACTTTACGGGTTACAGGATACAATAATAAATTTGAACTGAGATGAAAAAAAAATTTCTTCCAGGAGACAAAAAGCAAAACTAATTTTAGAATTTTCATGTATTTTTGTTGTTTAAATTAAAAAATTACTATTACTGATTAGGCATCATAAATATTTTTGCAGTTTACATAATAATTTTAGCGATTAAGCCAAAAAAGAAAATTTTGGTTCCAGGAGTTTCGGTTACTATTGAGACAAGTAGCTATTATTACTATAGAGTTCATTACATGGACTGTTTTATTGCTTCAAAATTCAAATATCTTTGAAAAGACTGCAGTATGAAAATACATCAAAAATGCAATTTTTTTGACAAAATTGATTCTACTTTAAAAAGTATTTTATTTTTAAATACAAAAGTGACTAGATGTTGCAATTTCCTTTAAAATGAGCTATTATACAGCTCTCTATGATTTTCCAGTGCCCAGCTAGCTGAGCAGAAAGAAAAAGCGGAAAGAAAAAAATATCCCGTTTGTGGAGAATAACGTGGTAAAAGTCAATTTTCTTGATTTTCAAGCCAATATATTTTCTTTGTTATTCAAGCCAAAGGGAGGTAAGTTTCCTTTATAGAGGATTCGGACAAGGCGGTTCTAATGGTGTACTTTTTGTTTTGATCTGACTCTTTTTTTAGGAGTTGGGGGGTTTTATATTTCTTGACATTGGAGGTGATCGTCTCTTACTAGGTTGCTAGCTACCGCTGCAACCCGGATTGCTAGCTACCGCTGCAACCTGGATTCTGACTAAACTCCTTGTCAGTTTCATTTCATTTTAAAATTTTTCGTTTATTTAGAGCTGCAGCTTTCTCATTACATCTGTTTTTGGCAATATTTTGAGAACGTCCTTGTTTTTCTCATAGTGCTCTTTCCTTTTGCTCGCAACCTGTTTAATTTGACCTTTATATCTTTCCTTCTCCTTAAATTTCTCTTTTCTTATTCGTGAAACCATTACAATAAATAATTTTCTTATGGAAATTAATATTATCAAACCGTTCGGGATTAGTACTCGTATCACGTACCAATAAAAACTAATTTAAAAATTTTCAGGTATTTTTTTAGTTTAAATTAAAAGATTAAAATTATTGCCCAGATATCATAAATATTTTTGCAGTTTATAACTTTAGCGATTCTGAACTGAAAACTAAAAAATTTTTTTTTTCAATTTTTGCGTCACGTCACTCATTACGCCATATTTGGTTATTAATACACACTCGGCTTTAGATATTACGTCACGTCACCTATTACGTCATATTGGGCTATTAATAATCAATCGGTGTTAGAAAACAGACTTGCTTCAGAAATCAGATATTGTTGAAAAGATGCAATATGAAAAAACATCATTAATGCAGTTTTTTGTATAAAGTGATTCTTTTTTTTGTTTTTAATAAAAAAGACAATAGAACTTATAATTTCAGTTTGATTGAGCCCTCTCGCGATCTTCTAGGATCATGAGGTCAATACTATCACCTCTGAGGAAAAAAACAACGAAAAAACAAACAAACAAACACGCATCAGTGTTCTTTCTTCTGGCAAAAAAATACCAGATTCCACATTTTTAGAAATAGGAGCTTGCAATCTCTACAGTAAGATTTAATACTAGACATATTCAATACCAGATACATATAACAGTTGACACTATTGAAAACTTAACACTATTGAATACTTGACACTATTGAATACTTGACACTATTGAATACTTGACACTATTGAGTACTTGACACTATTGAATACTTGACACTATTGAATACTTGAGACTACTGAATACTTAAAACTCTTGAATACTTGACACTATTGAATACTTGACACTATTGACTACATTATATGGCACTATTGGATACATGCGACTATTGAATACTTTTCACTTTTGAATATCTGACACTATTGAATACTTGACGTTATTGCATACTTGACACTATTGAATATTTGACACTATCAAATATTTGACACTATTAAATACTTGACACTATTAAATGCTTGACACTTTAGAGTACTTTAGACTATTGAATGCTTGACACTATTGAATACTTGACACTATTTAGTACTTGACACTATTAAATACTTGACACTATTGAATCCTTAACACTATTGAATACTTGACACTTTTGAATACTTGACAATATTAATGCTGGACACTATTCAATACTTGTCTAAGTCTAAGCAAACCTACTTACTTAGCAAACCTTACTTAACTTAACTCAACATAGATTAACTTAACCAAAAACTAATTTAATCTAACCTATCTTAACTCAAAATAACCTAACCTATCCTAGCCTAAATTAACCTAACCTAACTTAACCTAATTTAACCTAATTTAACCTAACTTAACTTGGATTAACCTATCTTGAACTGACCTACTTGAATACTTGAGACTACTGAACACTTAACACTCTTGATTACTTGACACTATTGAACACTATTGACACTATTGACTACATGACATGGCACTATTGAATACATGAGACTATTGAATACTTTTCACTTTTGAATATCTTACACTATTGAATACTTGACGTTATTGAATACTTGACACTATTGAATATTTGACACTATCAAATATTTGACATTATTAAATACTTGACACTATTAAATGCTTGACACCAGCAAATTAACTGCTGCTGGTACAACTCGTGCCAAAATGCATTTCATCTTTACTGGTACTGACGTGCTCAAATTTTCACAGCTCAATCGCAAGTGAACCTAAGACAATAGCTGCGGGTAAAACTAAGCCAAAAGTAACACATGAAAAATCGATATGTGGCTTTTTTTGTATATACACAAAAAGGCTGGGTAAAGAAAGTGGCTGACCCAGCCAATTGCGGAGCGTTATGAACGTATAACCAGAGGAAATTGCGTTAAAAGGCAAATTCCGCTTGCCAATTAACTTTGCTTTCCCTTCGTACACAGCTATGTGTACGAAGGCATAATCTGGACACGTGATTTTGGAAAACTTAAATATAGAATTGTATGACGGAATAATGGCGTTGTTAAGTGCTCTGTGGGATTTCATTTTTATTCTATATTGAGTGTCAAACATTTCGATTTCAACATACGTTCTAATTTTGTTTTTGGAGAGGGTCTGTCCAGATATTAAGTGTATGAAAAGGCATTGAGCATTATTTTGTTTATGCAGACTTAGTAAGTCTGGTTTCAGCAGGTATCCAGTCCTTATATTTTGTTCGAAAATAGAATTATTGATTTCCATGGCAGTACCTTCAGTCTGGAAATTTAGTGCCACCATTTGAACACCACACTTCCAAAAGTTGAGAGGCTTAAAATTGGATGATAATATTCTAGATCCTTTAGGATAAACACGGCTCAATTGTCGTGTATTGTAAAATATAAACTCCAATTTGTTTTTATTGATAAAAAGATTTGCTTTGCCTTCTGTAAAAGAAGACATGTGGTAATTCTTGTTCTTTTCAACTGAATCCTGAAAAGAACTGAAATGAACCGCTTGTACGTAGTTTACAAGGGCTGAAATTTCAGAATTGTCTACTTTTTTATCTTTGATTATTATCTTGTGTCTCAGTGCATACGGTGGGGGTAGAGGTACCACAGGTTCCAGAGGATAACCAGGAATTGGTTCTTGTAGTAGCATATCCCCGAAAATTTCTCGGCAATAATTGGCGGTTATATCGTTCTGTCTTTTGCTAAGGTGGTTTTCGAAGGAAAGTATAACGGGGTATTCTGAAGTTTTGAACGCATATTCTTTAATAGTTTTTAAAGTTGGTTTTAATTCGATATTTGTTGTCAGAGTCCAACCGTGTGTTATAATAGGCCCGTTTTCACCGTCCCATAGGTCAAGTTCAACACAGCGACAACCAGCCAAGAGTGCAAAAGCGTACATTTCTAATGAAGACACACCAAATACTTGATTTCCCTTTAAATAAGTATTATAGGAAGAGTTTATGATGTAGTTACTCAATGGCTTCGTCATATCATCCAATATTTCGCAATTTTCTACTTTTATTGGTAAACATTCGTCACTGGTCAAATAGTGTAAGAATTGCGTATCTGCAAAGTTTTCTATAATTTTCCATTGTTCCATTTTTACCAGCTTAATGTAAAAATCGTAAAATTGTTCGTAGCTGAACCGATCCCTATCAATAAACTGTTCTGTTTCTTCATAAATGATGCCAGCTCTCTTCAGCGACAATAGAACAAGATCCAGATCTTCTCCCGTTGTAAATTCTTTAACGATGTTATTTACGGGTATTTTACCGAATAGATTCACATCTAAACTTAATTTTGAGTGAACCTTTTTCAGACCCATTTCAACGGATTGACGATGTGGAAGATGACTACGTGATGCCTTGAATAGCTCTTGACACCATTTTTTAGCAATTTCTTCATCTGTTGAGGTGAAGTTCATGAATTTTAAATCTCTCTGTTTATCGCTGTGTTCATTAGCGTAACAAATTGTAACAGTTTTACAGTTTGTCACAGTTACGTCTACGATCGAGTGAATATCTAAAAAACGAGTGAACGAAACCAAATTTATATCTCCCTCATTATTCCACCTTTCATTTTGTAGGAATTCTTTTCTCCAGAAGACAAAATAACAGTTTTTGTCGACTTGCAACCTTACTTTCAACACATCAGTTGTATCTTCCTCCCACTGTAACATTTCAACACTTTCATGTAACATTTTGTCACTTGCCATTTGTCTAGCAAATAAAACCTTCGTATCGAGTCAATTTTATCGAACAAAAAACGAAACAAATTTGAAAATTTTCAGTTTTTTTTCTGGTTTGAATTAAAAAATAAATATAGGTGCTCAGAGACCAGTAGTATTTTTGCAATTTATAAAATAGCTTTAGCAATTTTGAACTGAAAACTAAAATTAAAAAAAATTGAATTTAAAGTGAAAAAATTGAAATTGAAAAAAAAAATTGAATGAAAAGAAAAAAAATTAGCTAAATTACTTAGAATAAGAAAATACGAGAATAATACATGAAGGATAGATCAAAGTAAAGAATTACAGTAAGAAATGAACTGTAGCAGACAGTAACTGAAGTAATAGAATAATTCGGGTTGCAGCGGTAGCTAGCAACCTAGCAAGAGACGACCACGCCCCATAGTAAAAACTAAAGTAACTCATAACTCCTAAAAATAGAGTCGGGTCACAACAAGAAGTGCACTATTAGAACCGCCTTGTCCAAAACTTCTCCTTTTGTAAATTCCTCAACTATATAATTTTCATGTATTTTATCGAATAATTTCACATCTAAACTTAATTTTGAGTGGAGCTTTTCAAGGCCCATTTCGACAGATTGACGATGTGGAAGATGATTACGTGATGCTTTGAATAAAACTTCACACCCTTTTTAGCGATTTTTTCTTCTTTTGAGGTGAAGTTAATGAATTTGAAATCGCTGTTTTCATTAGCATAACAAATTGTTACAGTTTTTTACTGTAGACTCCTTTCATTTCCTTCGAGACTAGTATTCTACCAAACCGAGTTATTTTGTGGAGTTTATGTGAATTCAGCAATCTGAACGTCTAGGATTGAGTCAATATCCAAAAAATAAGTTGTCGAAACCAAATTTCATTTCCCTCATAATTTCAACCTTCGTTTTGTAGAAATTCTCTTCTTAGTCGGGGAGCCAAAGTTGAAAAAGTCGTCAAATAACGATTTGTAAAAAACATTTTGGTACATGAGTTCTGACTTTTGGAAACAATGTTTTTGAACATTCTGATTCCATTTATTTCGGGTATTGCGACCACCAAAGTGCGCTTCATAGTTTAACATGAGGTCAAAGTTTCGACTCAATCATCTATGGTAAAAAATTTAAAACTTAACTTGTTTATTGTTAAGTAGATGACACTGCATCGTTCTCGTGGCTTTGTTATGGTTATGTTTACTGCCATCTGCCATGCTGGGGGAAATTGATGGTTAAAAAGCTAATTAACTCTATTATCTGATCCTCAAATGTTTGTTTTTATTAGTATTTCACTTTTTATTGTTTCGCCTCGTCTTTCAGTAATCCTTGGTACATAAATTTATAATGCATAGGCTAAAAGTCTTACCAGTTTTGGGGTCAAAGGATAGTCAGAGGCTTACTTAAGTGGTTTAAAAGTAGGGTAAAGGTGCAGATTAGTTCCTCCTGATAAAAGCAACTTATTTCTTACTATTATTCAGTAAATTATAGGGGTGTCCACGGGAGGGGTTTTACGAGGAGCTTGGCTCTTTTGTGAGCTAGCCTAGGTGGTACAGGTTTTTTTCAAGCATAGTCAAGCAAAGGTGGTACACTCTGACAATACTTGGCTGTCTTCTCTTTCCTCTTTTGTGTGTCAAGAATCTCACTATTTACCATTGCTCTTCAAGTCACTAACTTTATAGCGCATCCAGACTATCCGCTCTCTGGAAAAATGGGATGGAAATCCCGAAAAAGGAATAGCCCTCCAGACTTAGCGGTTTTAAAAAAATATCGGTACAAGTTTATCAGCCATCCTTATCAAATCTGTTTTTCTGAGCCAAAACCTATAGAAAACAATTTTAGAGCCTCAGTTAGACTATTTAACTTTTTTCTATTTTAAACCACATCAGACAACTATTTTTATTTATCACTTATCATGTTTAATCGTCTCCTTCTTCTGGCATTTTTTCCAGAAAAGCTGTCCACACTACAGTCTTCCATCCCATTTTTCCATTTTTGGACCCTCTGATCCTTCCTGCCCAGAAAACGGAAAAAGGGGATGGAAGACCTGTCTACATTTCCAGATTTCCGTCCCATTTTTCCAGAAAGCGGATAGTCTGGACGTGCTATTAGGTGGCACAAAAAAATTTTAGGCTAGGTTGAAGAAGGTTTGGTGGTACCTTCTTTTTGGCCAATACTATGCTGCAATGCCCAATACTATGCCACAAAGTTGTAAAATTGTTCAATGGAGCATTATTATTATTATTTAGGGCGGACTCAAATGGGTTGAGACTCAGGCCTCCAATGCCCATTGCCTCCACAATGGAGCATTAAGAATTGTCATTTTCCATCTTTTGAGGGACCAAGACTGAATATGAGTATGATTTACAGAGGCGAAAAAATTGAAATTTAGCACTAAGAAGTGTCTTTTTTCTTCCATTTTGGACTTCTTATCACTGCTGGAGGGGGGGAGCCTTTAATTACTTTCTGGTTTGAAGATTTTTTTTCACCAGGTCTTTCCACTGCTTATAGGATCCTATTATAGACTATAATCGTCTGTAGATACTGGAAATGGATTACCATCTAAGGTTACCATTAGTACCATACTAAATTTCTTCTCTATTTTGCAGAATAGCATGGAATCATTTGCCAGAAAAAAATTCGATGCTCTATATAGCCCCCCCCCAAAAAAAAAATTTACTATGCAAGGTGTTTAATCTGCCAAACCGATGGAAAAGGACAGCTTCACACTGTTAGTGATATAAAACGTGTCCGAGAACTTCTATTGACCAGATGCAAGTGCAATGCTAAGTACCATGCTCTAAGAAAGGACTGTCAGCAACCAAACTTCTTACAAAAAAGGCTTGCTTGGCATAGCACTTGTAGACAGAAATTTTTGTCTTGTGATCTCCATGGAGGTCTTCAGGAAGCAAATATGCCAGCTACACCTGCAAGACTCACTAGAACATTGGCAACAGAAGTGAGTTTCTCATATGCTGACTGTTGCATCATTTGTGGCAAAAAGGGAAGTACCAAGCGTAAAAGTGAGAATCTTCTTGCAATTAAAACGATAGAAAGGCAACAGAAGTTATCACAGCATGCTGAAAGACTTTTACGAGAAATGCCTGCTGTGTTTGCAAGGTCCAAAGACAAAAATTTGATTCATTTGAGTGCAAAATACCACCAAAAATGCATGCTTAGCTTCTTTAAAAAGAAGACTGAGGAAGAGACTAACTTTTCTGCCAGAGAGGCTGTTGCAAAAAGTGTGGTGGATGAAATTGAAACTCGTCTTAAGGAAGGAAGAATATACTCGCTTAGTGAGCTAAGGCAGAAATTAAGCAGTGGACTAGCTAGTTCAGGTCTGGAAATAAAGGCCCATGATGTTAGGATACTGAAAAAGCAATTGAGTGTGAAGTATGGCAAAGCACTAGAAGTGAGCTCTAGTAAAAAGGCAGACCAGTGCTTTTACTATTTGAAGCATAAAGTATCTGTTGGAGCCCTGAGCCGTCAGGTTTCAAAGTTTGTCAAAGAAGCAGATGATTCAGTTGTGCTCGTAGAGAGTCCTACCTTAGATACAGACTGTGAAACAAACGAATCTGGCAGAGAGAGTGACAGTGAATCATTTGACTGTGAATTAGTGTGGGACAGTGAAGATGACATGCAAAATAGTGGCCCTGAATCAGTTGAAAACGGAACACAAAGTCCTACAGGGAGCCAACCATTTGTCAATGTTCCTGACTGGGAAACTCCGCATTGTTCAAACTCAATGAACGATATGTTTGAACATAAAGCTAAAAGTGAGTTTTTTTACACAGTGAAAAGGTTAAAGGCTGATTTAATTGATACAGTGAAAAAGTACAAACGTAGTGACAAATATATTGATATTACTACAGAGTATGCAGATTCTATGATCCCTCCAATGTTGTTCAACATGCTTGCATTCCTTTTTGCCGATTTTGAGGACCCACCAGATAATGCTAGCGAAAGATACAGTGTCACAGATGCTGTGAAAGAAGATATTATCAGTTTGGCTCAGGACATTCTATTTCAAGTGGGAAAATTAGAGACCCCAAAACCTACTGGCCTAGGTGTTTATGTGTACCACAAAACTCGCAACAAAAATCTTATAACTCTGCTCAATAGACTGAAAATGACAGTTAGCTACAGCACAGTTCAACGCATTGTCACCAATGAAGCTATGAAAGCAAAGGAACAACAAGAAAGAACTGACAACGTCCACATACCAGAAGGAATTGTCCCAGGAGACTTTATTCACTTTTCACTGGACAACCTTGATTTTGAGGTAAGCATCAAAATATGAGGTAGAAGAGTCTAAATCTTAGTTCTAAATTCAAAAATGTTTGCCGCTTTGCGGCATAATATTGCCTTTCAAGATAATTTGCTTCCTTGCAAAGATGTTGCAGGGGCTAATTTAAAGGAAACATGAAAACCACATTATTACTATATTCCAGTGGTAGGTCCCGGAATTTTAGAAAATACTGTCTCAGACATTCACTTAGTTCTTGTGTCTGCAAATGAACAAAAATAAAACAGCATTTCCTTAATCTCAATTTTTAAATAACTTAGACCCTTTGCAGCACAATATTAATTTTTAAGGGTGTTTACTTCTCTAAAATCAGTATTAAGAGGCAAATATAAGGAATGATACACTGTTTAGGGATAAATTTCTAAAATTTTCGGGGCTTTGCGGCAGAAAATGCTTTCTCTGCCTGAAGATCCTAAGTTTAGAGAATCTTAAGTTTAGATCCAGCAGGTTAAGGTGCTAGTTGCCTTTGTAGCACCCTAAAAAGCTCCTTAAAATGTTAAATTGTCCAAGTTACAGTAATAACATTGAGTCAAACAAATGAAAATATTTGATCATGGGCTCCACCGTTTAATCCCAAAATTCCCGTTAGTGTATTCCCTTATTCAGAATACGACACCGGTGGGTGTCTG
>JAQQPU010024711.1:0-12476 GCA_029168905.1 Artemia sp. Kazakhstan ARC1039
AAAAAGGAATGTGGGACTTTTTTTAAAGAAAAAAAAATGTGAAGCTTATTCGGAGAAGCAGTCTTTTTTTAAGATTTAAACGAGCGCTGTGTTCGAAATTAAGTAGTGTTTGAAAAAAAAAGGAATGTAAACCTTATTTGGAATGAAAAAAAGGAATGTGGCGTTTATTTACAGGAACATTTTCCGAAGAACTAAGTGAGATGTAAATTTAGGATGAAGTAATGAAAACATAGATATATATCCCAAGTGTAATACTGTCAAGCAAGACAATGAACGAATTAAAATAGTAAAGCACAAATATTTCAGTTTCAAATCCAGGAACCTTTATCCCAAAAAACCAATGGACATTGTCATGAGTCAAACCAAAAATCTCGCTCACCCCCACTGCAATTCCAGTGGACTTTCCCAGTAAACAACTTTCCCAACTTATGTTGATAATTCAACATGTTGAGTATGCAAGAAAACACCACAAAAAAAAAAACATCTGAAAAACTTTTACAAAGGTTTACCAAAAGCGATGAGCACTCATCTAAATGCAATACGTATTTAGATGTGTGTTTTCGCGTTTTTTTCATATAAGGTTAAGTACCTCTTGGCAGGGGGGCGGCCATTTTGATTTTCAGATCGCAAGCCTACTCAGGACCAAATTTTGGCTTCTTTACCCCTCCCTGCACTTTAAAGTTCTTGAAAAGACGACTATGTAGTAGTTTTATGACAAACAAAGCCACAAAACGCTAGATGGCGTTACTGATCTTCTTTAGGCATCTTTGTCGGTTTCCACTCTTATCAGTTTCTCATCCTCATTGGCCTACTGGGCCAACAATAAAATATATAGGGCATATGTGGGCGCCAAGTACCACTCTTATTTAGTGAAAGATCTCACTGATAAAACAAAGGGTTATTTGAAAGGGTAACTTATTATTAGGCTACCCAAGGTTAAGTTCCGGTAGTTTTGAGAGCGCCGGTAAGTAGTCCAACAGTGGCATCTACTTTTAAGCAATAGAGAATAGGTGGTAACAGTATTAGTATACAAATAGCTCTTTACAATTATACAAACCTGTTGAACCTTAGCATTCTGTAAGAAAACTACTTTCATTTAAAATCAAGTTAGGACCCACTAGTAGCTGGTACATTACCTTATTATGTTTTTCATTTTTTTTGTGCCATTTTCTTGTGTGACTTCATCGTCTTTTATTTTGTATTTTTTTTTTTTTCATTGACAAAGATTTTTAGATATAAAATTGAAATATTCGGGTTTTATTTTATTTCTTAGTTGACTGTACTAGTTAAAAGTTTCACCCGTTGTAATATACAAAATTTAATCTAATAAAAAGGTAAATTTTCAAATATCGCAGACTACACAAATTCTATCGTCAATTTTTTGTTTACAGATATTGATAAACTAGTTCCCAAAATGCTTGAATATGATCAGACTTAGTACAAGTATGATACACAGATAGTACAAGTATAGCAGTCGAGTTAGTTTCATAATTTTGTAAACTAGGCTATAAAAAGGCTAAACATATAGGCTAAATTTTGACCAAAAGCACCGTTTGATGAACACCACTCATAAACTGTTGAGTGGCGTCAACGACTGCGACCATACAGGCATGCAGTTCTCAAGGGTTTAAGAGAAAATCATACCCCAAGTTAGGCTGAAACAAAATTAGCTTAAACGACCTACAAGAGAAACGACATTTAGGACACTTTTTGTCGGCTTTGGAATATTTACTTGGACTTTCTACAGTGAATTATTGGTAATCCTAGGTCCTGAAGGCAAGCTGGTATTTCTGGGGCTTATTTAGAAGGGGGGTGGCTAGAGACAATCCTTTAAACAGGTTGAGAAAACGGAAAAGCGTCCATAATTCTGAGACAGCTCAGCTCTTTGACAAGTTTCTAGTATTAGCGTTGCCGACTTTGCCTAAGGGTCAGGAGATTCTCTCTGAGGTATGTCATACATACTATTGGTATATATTACTCTATATTTTATTTTTTACTTATTTATTATACTTTTATTATTATACTATATTTATTATTAGTATATATTATATATATATATCTTGAGTAGGCAACTATTAGTTGTAACTGTACTAAAGGAGTAGGCAATTATTAAGTAAGGATATTATACGAGTCACAGATTATTGACTCTAAGAAACTTACCAACTTTGTCAAATTTAATGCCCAAAATAATGTGTTTCTAAACAAAACAGTAAAATGTAACTGAAGCATTACGCAATTCTGAATAGATTTAATAAATATAAAAGAAGCTCTTAATGATATTTAAATAACATATTAGACAGAAAATTTAAATATCAAGGAAAGTAATACTGGTAACATTGGAAGACTTGAAATCCTTGGGACAGGGGCTAAAAAAACAATAGTTCCATAATAAACTGTAATCTTGTCTATGTTTCTTTTATTATTTGCCTCATTTATTGCAAGTTTATCTAAACGTAAATTCTAAGGCCAGGGAGGTATCCAGAGGGGGGGGGGGTTAGACCTTCTTCTTCCCCGCTCAAGAAAAAGTTTCGCTGTAAAAATATCGAAGAAGAATATTTGTTCTCCATTAACACAAAAAAATGTGTTAAATTGTTCCTAAAAATGCAGGTAAAAA
The DNA here is from genome assembly GCA_029168905.1 of Artemia sp. Kazakhstan ARC1039. Lineage (NCBI taxonomy): Eukaryota > Metazoa > Arthropoda > Branchiopoda > Anostraca > Artemiidae > Artemia > Artemia sp. Kazakhstan ARC1039. The sequence continues at coordinate 2,615 of JAQQPU010024711.1, forward strand.
AACCTACCCCCCCCCCCCCAAAAAAAAACAATTCCTGGATAGGGCTTTGTATAAGATAGAAAAAAAAAGTAATAGAACTTACATCGATTAAAGACAAACAAATTCGTTCTCGATACCATATAGTAGAGTATCCCAGACAGAAGAAGAAGAAGAGAAACTAACAAAGCTGCAATGATGGAAGTGTCTCGTCCTTTTGTGTTGCAATCTACCTGCGCCACGTAGTCCTCAACGCCAGGTGGTAGCAGTTCATATGTGATACTGTGACGTAAACATGATTTAGCATCGCCCCAAATCTGAAAAAAAGAAGCAGTAATAAAAAAAAAAAAAACTCGTATCTATTTAACTTCGTTAAGAGAGCGCTATAGCAGCACTAATTCGTAAGGTATAGTTACAAGACATTTTAAGGAGAGCAGAAGCCGGAAAAACTCTTTAGGGTTTAAAATTTCTTCTTTTTTTCTTAAGACATCAAAAATGTGGCAAAAAAAACGCTATACCAATAGCTCTATTTAAATAAAAATAGAATGTATCTCAATTTGGAAAAAAGGTACCAAAAACTTCAAAGTAACTTGACAGTCAAAAAAGAGATACAGGAGTCACACTGAACCAATTGATAAAGCCTTAGGATTTTAAGCCTATAGACCACTAATGTTAGCTAATCAGAAAGTCTGATGGTGAGGTAAGATTGATCCCTGCTTGGGAATATGGGAACCAAAGTTCGATCTCAGCTACAGCAATCCTTCAGAGGGCCTGGAATTTGATTCCGATGATGATATTATTCGAAAGCGTCTTTACAATAATCCAAAGAAGAAAAAGAAAATTTCAATTCAATTTATTTATAACCCGTCAAAAAAAAAAGGGCGCAGATCCCTTAAATGACAGAGTACATAAGGGAAAAAAAAGAAAAAAGAGAAGAAAGCTCATACACTGAACAAAAATAAGTAGTTTTTACATATGAGAAAGTAAAGAAAGCTGCATTACCAAAACCCGTTACTGATTAATGTATCTATGTATAAAATGCACCAAATTACACATGAGATTGAACTTTTTATATTGATACTTAACCATATTTATATTGTTTAGAATTTTTTGAATCAATACCAGATATCATAAGAATTCATTGCACATAGAACTGAGAAGGTTCTACAATCAATCCCCTCCCCCCCCCCCAAAAAAAAAAAAATCAGAACTATGAACACCGATCACCTATACTTAGGCATATTGATATTGTATTATTCATTGCATAGAATATATTTTTTTTTTTTATCAATACCAGCTATATTGGGAAGTCATTGCATGATGCGAAGTGGTAGATCACTTAATTCTGGTTGGCAAGTTTAGGTTTCGTAGGCATACAGGGCAAAAAAGAAATGAAAAAAAGCCCTGTACAGATTCTTGTGATGTTCTTTATCCAGGTACGTATTACACTTATTTTTCAGGACACGGTAAAAACAGAGCCGATGAAAATAGCTAGATCTCAATTGAACTTCTAGAAAACAATATAATATATAAAAACTGCCGCCAGAGTCATTAAGTAAAACAAGGACAATTTCATGTAACAGTTAAGGATCTCAAAGCAGCCAGTGAGGATAATCCTAATAGCGTAGGGCCCCAAAGACGTACCTTTTTCTACAGCGTTTGAAAAAATGAACGTGTGAATGCTAATTTTGATTTTTCACAGAAAAGGCATCATACTTAGTAAATTTACTTAATTAGTAAACATGTACGCTTAGAGAAGAAAACTTTTTTCAACGCTTAGAGAAGAAAATTTTCTTTGAGTCAAACTTAATTAAGTCAGTAACAAAAAACGCTCAAAACGAGCGCTTTTTTTTAGATTGATTGTATGAACTTAATCTTCCATAGAAAACATTAAATATAAACAGTTTCATCGAGTCAAATCTCCGTAAGTCAGAACAAAAAAATAATACTCGATGTGAGCATTATGCTAGAACAGTCGCTTCTAACCGGTGGTTAACGATCCCCATGGGAATCGACAGTGAATTAGCCTTGACTAAGAAGGGTTCCCCGGGAAATTTATTTTTTCGCTTGCGATGGAAGTCAAGATCTGCGTTTTATTGTTATGATTCTTCGGCAACGTTGCACTTTTCTCATAATGCTGGCCAACCATCCAGGATCAAACAAAAGCAGGTTGTCCCCGAAAGGAGGTGGGAGGTCATAAGCAAGGCCTTAAGGGAAACTGGAACCTCTTGGGAGTGTGTAAAGAGGGAGGCTTTGAATAGATTGGGATGGAGGAGCATGCGTTGCTGTGTTGGTCTCAGGCGGTTTGGAGCTGCAGGGAGTTGTTAGTAGTAGTAGTAATAATATGTTGTGCTTTTTTCATGTTGTTTCAATGTGTTTGGAAGATAACCACTTTTGTTTACTCCAAAACATATTGTCTGATCCTTCTATTTTGCGTTTTATTTATTAAACATTGCGTATAAGAAAGGGAGTTCGCAAGTATCTTTCAAAAATCTAAAAAGGTTCGTATGAAGGAGATATTGGATAGCATGTTAATTCAAAAGCGGGCATAAAATATGCGTGTTTCAATAAAATACAACCGTTTTTTTTTAGCTAGAAAACACCCCATCTGTCCATCCATTTAAAACGCCCCAATAAGCGAAGAGCTGAACTGGTGGAAAAGGATTCAATCCATAGGCATGCAAGATGCTCTGTGCCCGGACGGAGTAGGTTCTTCAGGTTACCCTGTGAGTGGAAACTGGTAACTGATAAGTTACCCTCAGGTAACTTATAAGAGTGGAAACTGGGGTCATTGTCAAAAAGATTAATCACCGATGCCATCTAGCATTTCACGATTCTATTCCTTTTTTAGCCTACATAAATTGCTGAATTTTTGCCATTTTGTCTACTTTAACATGTAGGGGAGGGTAAAAAAAGGCAGAAACTCTCCTTGGCAGGCCTACCAGCTGTATGTCTACTTGCCTATTAAAGTTTTCCCAAGCTAAACTAGGCCTACTCTATGCAGACTGGACTTGACCAAAATAATTCTTGAAAAAAAGCTTACTAATTATCAATCCCGATTGACCCAATTTGAATTACTTAAAATAATCAAACAAGCACATCTGAGACCTATTTTCTGTAATATTGAAATCCAGCGAGACACGGATGGGGTGGGATGATGAGGGGAGGAACCATGACATCTTTAGATGTGGCAACTGCACTAAGGCCACTCTAATATAACCTCCAGGAATACCAAAAGTCAGTACTAACTTCTAGATTTCATACTAAATGACAAATAACACATAAAAACTTTTAAACTCAATACGGGAAAAAAAAAATCCTCTCAGATAATTATTGAGAAATTTAACCCTCTCGAGTTAATATGAAACACTCAACAACTGGAAACACAGCATATACATATGAAAGCGCTATATACTCAATGCATTTTGATCCACTAAATCTACCTCAATCTATGAGCCTCTCACAGCTCAAAACTAAAAGAGAACAAAGAAGGCCACGGAATTAGTGTCACTAATGGTCTTGAGTGAACCCCAAAATGCCTTCCGTGTTTTCTATTTTAGGGTTTTCTATTTTTCTATTTTAGGGTTTTCTATTTTATGCCTCCCAGGTTTTATATTTTTCTATCCCAGGAACAGTGTCTGCGAAGAGTAAGAGAACAACTTTTACACCTAAGGAAACAATCAAGGAGATTGGGCATATTCCTAGCCATATATTTTATTAAACAAACAAAAATTAAATAACTACCCAGTCTGGATGGCATCTTTCGTCCAGGGGCTGAACAAAAACACAGTAGTTTCCAGGAGCCAGGTTAGTAAACAAAACGTCCATCTTATCTGCTGTAGTATCTTTGACAATTTTAACAGTTCCAGATTCAATCTCTTCACAGGAACGAGTGACGTGTCTAAGATAGACACGATAGTATTCGAAGTCGATTTCTGGCGGACCATTCGTAAAACGTGCACGGATTGTTTGCTCCTTACTATTAGTCTCTGTGAAAAGTGTTGTATTCCATTTGGCAATATCTGGAGACATTAAATTGGTTTTGTATTCTTCAATCTGAAAAGAACAAAAAAACTGTCAGCCGCAATTTAAAAAGAAGTATAAGTTTCCCCCTGTGGATATCCGACATATCCCTCAGAAATAATCGTGGCCTATATATACCCCTTTCCTTTGTTGAAACTCTCTCCCTAGGGTTTCAGCACAGCGTATTATAGGGGCATAGTCTTTCAATCTCTAAAACGAAATCGATCTAAAAAAAAATTAGAGTATCAAACTACACAATCGATCAAAAAATAGAGTATCAAACTACACAATAGATCGAAAAATAGAGTATCAAACTACACAATCGATAAAAAAAAAAACAGAGTATCAAACTACACAATCGATCAAAAAAAAATAGAGTATCAAACTACACAATCGATCAAAAAATAGAGTATCAAACTACACAATCGATAAAAAAAACAGAGTATCAAACTACACAATCGATCAAAAAAAAAAATAGAGTATCAAACTACAGAATCGATCAAAAAATAGAGTATCAAACTACACAATCGATTAAAAAATTGAGTATCAAACTACACAATCGATAAAAAAAATAAAGTATCAAAAATTAGAATATCAAACTACAGAAAAATTCCTTTTTGAGGCTTTAGGCGTCTATGTAATACACATACACTAATAAAACCTCAAATGAAACAACTCACTGGGAAGCTTGAATTAATTGTCTATAGCAACTGTTCATTTTGCATTGACTGCATACATACTTGCAACACAAAGCGGCATTACTACTTTAAAACTTAGAGGTTACAGAAGAAGTTGTTTTCGATGGTAATCCATTGGCTACTCAGAGTTTTTAATCTATAGGATTTAGGAAAAATGGATTTTCCTACTATGGAAAAATCGCTCTTTTAAGGCACAAAGTGGCAGAAATCGGTTGTTTACCGTGGCATAGGATTTTCCTACTATAGATAATATAGGATATAAAATATAGGATTTTCCTGCTATGGAAGAATCGTTCTTTTAAGGCACATAGTGGCAGAAATCCGATGTTTACCGTAGCATGATGTGTCTTGTTACTTAAAAGACACTAGAACTCAATTTTTATTCAAATGAGCACTCTCCCAATATTCTCAGACCACAAACTCAAAACAATGATCCATCACTGTTTTAAAACCATTGTTCTTTGAATGTCCTGTGGCGTAATTACAATGGTAATTGTTTCTTCTTTTCAAGCTTTACATTTGTACTTGTCTGTTATAGTGCTTATGTATATAAAAGCTAAGTAGAAAGGATTTCCATAAAGTTTGCGATTAGTATTGAATGAAATTTAAAATATAATGAAAATATAATACTTCAGAAACAAATTTGGTCTGCATGCAAAACGTGTTAGGTACAAGGATTCTGCATGTTATTAAGTAAGAATTTTTTCTAACTTCACACTGCCCAAATACTTTACCTCCCCCCCCCATACCCTAGTGTGCAAATATATAGCCCAAATTATATATTACCCATCTGTTCCGTCACTTGTCTTCGTCTCGTTTCACGCTAAGGTGAAAGAAATCAACGAAGAAACCGGTTTTACTTTGCTTCTATATACATAGGCGCTATAACATTGGCGCTATAACAGACAAGTACCTTTACATCTTATATAAGATAATTTTTCCTCGTTTTAAATTTAATGTTACTTTAAATTTTTTGTTATAAAACTTATGTTTTTAAACTTAATAGCAAGCCAAGTGGCGCAGACATAAACACAATAGTCTAAAATTTGTTAAATATACAAATAAAATGCAATTATCAGTTTATATTTCAGACCGATAGTGCTTCTTACTTTCTCTAAAAATACTTCTGAAGGATTACGATCCAGGAGAAATGATGGGGCATACAGTCTTCACTTTTACAATCCTTTAGCCTGTGAAATCTTCTGAGACTCCCCCCTCTCAAATATCAAGGCATGTAAACTTACCTCCTTAGAGTAGCGCCCAGCCAAATAAATATATATCTACCAAGTCAAAATTTTAAGTTAGCCTACCTGATATTAAATCCAAATGATACCCTTGTTAGCACACCTCAAGGATTTTTAGATGTTACCAACTCTTATTTTCGACTTTTATATAATATTAGTTTCCATGAAAAATAATTCAGATAAATAGTCTCAAAACTCAATCCGTCTAGGATGTTTTTTGATATCCTATTAGATACGGTAAGACCCACTTTTATTGATATGCTTATGAATTGGGAAACATAGACAAATAAACACGGGATTTTCCCTAAAGACTGATAGCTATCAGTGAAAAAACATTTACAAATAAGTACAAATTTAGGGTATGATTGAAAACAACTTCAAAAATAAGCTTCATTCAGATCTCCCCAGAGTTGCCACCCCTACTGATTTACCGCTATTTCCAGTAATTTTTTATAGTGCCTAAAGAAAAAAATCACTAAATTAGCCCATAAATCATTAAATCATTGAATAAAATCACTAACTAAATAAAAAAAATCACTAAAATCTAGTGATTTTTCCATGGATAATGTTTTTTTACTTTAAAAGAATCACTGTGACACTAAGGCCTTGAGTCCCGACGTTGGGCGCAGGCCCCACCGGTGGGGTATGGTAATGTTTTGGTGAATGATGGTCAAAACGTTCACCCTTTGGCTGACTATACTTTAGAACTTTAATTTAGAAAAAACAAAAAAATTCATGTGAATGAAATCACATTCAACAAAAAGGAAGGTGTCATATTCAAACAATATTTTCCATTAGTATGAAAAATGGACGAACCAAAAAAGATACCAAGATACCATTTTGATACAGTAAAATTTCTTCGGAAAAAAACTCGGGATTGCAGATCCTGATCAAATAGATATCAGTGTTGCGTATAGGGTCAAAAAATTCATCGCATCTGATCATAGTGTTGGCCCTAGTCTGCGGAGCGGTAGGAAAAAAACAGTTGAGCCTATTTTCGTGCAGCTCAAGAATTATGATCACTCATTGATTCTTAAAGAATGTGGTAAACTAAAGAAAACGGGGCTACAGCGTCTCAACTGACTTACCTGCTGAATTAGGAAAGCGAAGAAAGGAATTATTGGCTCTCGGTTACAAGCTAAAAAATGCAAAGGGAGCAGAGAAGGTCAGTGTGACTTGTGTGGTCCAGCGTAACGTGAAACTCTGGCTGGAGACAAAAAAGTAAAAAAGCTCACAGCAGTGGGTTAAATACGATGATGACTGTTTCGATCCGCTAAAACTCTTTGCCAAAAATCACCCAGAGGAGGTTGTTTCCGACCAGTAGTTTTGTCATTTTTTTTCTCCGATATTTAATTTTTATGTATGTGATATCGTGAGAAGTTTTTTGAATTATTGTTGAAGCCACACTGTAATTCTGTTTTAAGTTGTATGGCAGAGAAGGGTGTAAAGCGAAAATTTTGTTTTCTTCTTTTTTTGTTTCATCTTTGTTCAATTTTCTTTTCTCTTTTTTCATGTTCCCAAAATTCAAGGTATCTAGTTTGTTTTTGTTTCCTTTAAGTGTTCCATAAAGAAGTTCAATCGGGTATGTTCACTGTTTCTGACTCCTCGCTCTTCTGGAATTTTCCCGACGGACCGCCGACTGCAGTTGGTAAGTGATGACTCTTTCTTCAGCTTCATCCCCGAGAGGTATCAGAGATTTTGATATAGATAGATTAAAGAATTTAGAAGAGTCTTATTTAAATCTCAAGCTTATTTTTTATCAAGAAATTGGTCAAGAAAATGATTTCCATTTGTTTGATGATAAAAATTTTCCTAGAAGTAAATATGTAATTTCTAATTTAATTACTGGGAGGTCCTCCGATTCTCGGCTTTCGGGACTGTATTCCTCATTTTCTGATCTAGAGTCGACATGTCGGGAGCTTAGAACAGATTGTATAGATCTATGAGAAACATTTATTACACAACAAACAGAAAGCCTTTTGGATATTCCAGGTTACACTAACCATTTTCTCCCCAGAAAACAGATGAAAAGGGGTGGTGTAGAAATTTATATCCGCGACACACACACGGTTCAAACTAGGCAAGACCTTACACGAAATATTGAAGGAATTTTCGAGTCGTTGTTCCTAGAAGTATGGCTGTCCCCAAATAAAAAAGTTATTGTGGGTGAAATTTATCGTTCTCCGTCAGGGTCAACGTCTCAGTTTATGGAACATATGGCTCAAGTTCTGGAGCTAGCACAGTGTAAAAAAATGAGCTTATTCTCATGGGAGATTTTAATATTAACCTCAGTATTCTGCTAACGGCCGAAGCAGCAGATTTGCTAAATAATATGGCAGGTTCAGGCCTATATCCTGCTGTTACGATTCCGACACGGGTTACTGAGAGTACGCATTCATTTATCGACAACATATTCAGCTCCTTGCTCCCAGAGTCGGTGGCAGTCCTCGTCAGCGACACATCAGACCACTTCCCCATTCATGCAATACTCGCCCTTTCAGAACCAGCTAAGATAAGGTCACGAATCAACCCTATGTTACCGATTATATGTTTAACAGAGGAAAACTTGAAGAATTTAAAACAGGAACTAGAGCAATTAAACTGGGATAACGTAATGGAGATTCAAGATGTAAACGAAGCATTTGGGTCATTTCACTCGACGTTCTTGGATGTATACAGTAGATGTTGCGTGAGAAACCCGAAAACTAATAAACGAAAAAAAGACCAGCCAATTAGACCCTGGATGACGGATGGTCTTCTGGCCTGTGTGAATGAGAAAAACCACCTTTGGGGAGAGTATAGACGCTTTACGAGCTTAGCGCGGCTAGAGGAGTATGAGCAATACAGGAAAGTCCTTCGGACTGAGTTACGAAGAGCAAAACGTGGCTACCTGCAGCAAAAGCTGACGGAAAGCGGGAAGGATGGTCGAAAAATTTGGCAAATTATCAACTCGGTACTACGGCCAACCAATAAGTCTTCCACATTACCAGCGAAATTGGCCGTGAATGATGAAGAAATTACCGAACATACACAGGTTGCCGCATCGCTGAGTACATTTTTCGCAAATATCGGAGATACCACAGCAAATTCCGTCGGGATACCATCTAAATCATACAAAGAATACCTTGGCCCGAAGTGTATGAAATCAATGGCAGTGAGTCTTGTAACACCAGGTGAGCTCGAATTACTCGTAAAAAATTTGAAGGGCTCTTCTGCTTCAGGTTTCGACCTGGTCCACACAAAGGCACTGAAAACAGTAGTGACGACCATTGCTGAGCCGCTAACTTACCTTGTAAATCTTTCATTAGATAAACGGGTCTTTCCTGAAATGTTAAAAAAGGCAAAGATAATACCTCTTCACGAAGGTGGAAGTCATACAGACGCAGAAAATTATAGACCAATCTCAATCTTATCAGTTTTCTCGAAAGTCTTTGAAACGCCAATGAAAAACCAGCTTTACCAATATTTAGAGGCCAAAGGCTTTTTTAACAGCCTCCAATTCGGGTTTAGGGCTGGCCATTCAACCGAAGACGCCCTTACTTCACTAATTTTATTCGTAAACAGAATCCTAGATTCGGGTGCTTTACCTGCATCAGTGCTTTTAGATATTAAGAAAGCGTTTGATAGCATGCACCACGAAATATTACTAGGAAAGGTGGATCATATTGGAGTTCGTGGCCAAGTCCTAGATTGGTTTAAGTCTTACCTGGAAAATCGTCGAATGTACACAGGAAATGACCATACAAATGATGTCGTAGTTAACTGCGGGGTTCCACAGGGCTCCAAATTGGGACCGGTATTGTTTCTTGTTCACGTAAATGATCTTCAGCAAGTACTGACTCCTGCAAGTCGTAGCTCTTATTGCTGCAAACTGTGTCACCCACAAACGACGCCGGGGTCTATAGTAGAAGCCGAGGACGA
>JAQQPU010024712.1:0-12475 GCA_029168905.1 Artemia sp. Kazakhstan ARC1039
CCCCCCCCCCCCCCAACCTCCAAGTATTTAGAAGGTAAGTAGGCATATTGCACCTTCTTTAAATCAAAAATTTTTCTCAAAACCCCTATATACCAACCTAGGTTGCTATGCAACACCATTTGCAAAAAATTTATTTTACGTATTTGGTGACACATCCTCACCATATAATATGTTATGTTTTGGAACATTCCAACTACGATTTTTGATTAGATATCAAATATAATTTATTTAATATGTTCTTAGGAAAACCACATTGAAATATCTATGATTAGCAAAACCTAAAAAGAAACATGTCTCGGATGTTGATGTCTTGGACATTTAAACCAAAATCCAACAAGGACTCAGGAATTTCTGGTAGGTATTTTCGAAGACTACACTGCCTTTCCATGACGTAGAAATAAACGTTCTATAGGGCAAATCCTTTTGCTAGACAGTGAAAACAATAAAAAATCTCTGGATATTTTGGTCATATACACAATGACAGCAGATAAACTAAAAAGCGGCCACTGTGTATGAAACCAAAACATCCACATATTTTTTTTTTTATTGTTTTCTCTGTCTAATAAAAGGATTTGTCTCTACTGAACTTTTATTTGTAAGGAATTCCTGGTTTTGCCGTATCTTAGTTTTTGCCATATACACTCACCCCTCAAAGAATATACTTTCTTTCAGACAGTATTTTTTTGATTTTAGGGGCTCCTAGGCTAGAGGCTATTTGGTGTTAAAAATTCAGCTGGATAAGAAAAAAAGTTCTTCAGAGAGAACTACCTAAATACAGTTTTGGAGTCCCTATGAGGGTTCTAAACGGAATTTGTGCCGACAGTGAACGCTATTTTTTGAAAGAACGTTGAGTGGTAAATCGAATGGTATAATGTTTCGTAGGTATCGAAATGGTATAATGGTATATCGAAATGGTAAATCAAATGGTATAATGTTTCGTAGGTCAACCTTCCATAATGGTACCTCTAAAAGTAAGGAGGAAAAAGAAGGGGGTAGTGGCAAGGATGGGCAGGATAGCCCATATAGCTGAAGTTTTAATACGACAAAATCTTAGTATGCAAGTAAAAATTTCCATCAAAATTCCAACCCAATCAGAAAAAAAAACTTTTTTTGACTCGAAAATTTTCAGGTCCTCTCTCCAGAGAACACATTGCTATTTCTTTGATCGCGCGGAAATTTTGTAAAGATGTCCCTAGTCTAGGAATACCTAGAAGTAAATGAAGAATTATGAATTTTTTTTATAGGATTTAGGGCCAAAAGCAAAGTCTTGTGGACACTTTCTTGAAAATTCCTCCAACAAAAAAAGGGAGTTAGAAGGAATTTGCAACATTTTCCTCTGGAGACAATCTTGCTGAAACTATTCTTTTTAAGATTTCCGCTTAAAAAGCAATTTGCCCTTTACTAAGCTACAACTATGAACATTCTTTTCATTAGGTAGTTTCTTCTTCAAAATTTATTTTTTACTTTTCTCTGGTTAAGTGGGATTGGAGGGGGGCTATAAGAGAGGAGGGTTTTCAACATCTGGTTGAGGGTTTCCTATCAAGGAGATTTCCACTAGTACACTGTTTGGAGCTCCAAGCCTTTCCTCACTAGAAATGACACAAGAAATCTCAATTCCAGAGCCATATGGCATTTCTAAATGGCGTTGTTAAGACAAGCTTGTTGAATCTAGAATTGAATAAATAAAAAAAAATCAGTTTAAAGTAAGCAGCAACATTAAAACTAAAACGAACAGAAACTATTCCGTATATGAGGGGTACTGCCCCTTCCTCAACCCTCGCTGTTTTCGCTAAAGTCTTAAAGTTCTTTTAAAATATTTCTAAAATAAAAAATGGCGAAGAAAGGAAGAAAACGAGGACAGTTAACAGCCAGTGAAAAAATTGAAAAATTATGCAAATATTTCGGTCAAGACCTCCGCTTGACCGTCCTCAGTGCAGAATAAAACTGATAAAAAAAATATAAAAACCAAACCTTAAAATAAAAACACCAAACAAAAATTGGACGACCCTTTCCTAGTAACGGTGAAAGGGTAACTGAATAAAAAATAAGTTTAAATGGCATTTCAGAATTTCATTTTGCATAAAGCACTTTTAAAGGCTGATCGCTTTCCAGTTTGATTGTTATCGGAGACTATTCGATTGCACAATATAACTTTGTGGATGTATGTAAAAACGATCAGAATTAATAATTTTGTCATAAATGGGACTTAGAAAAAATTCTCCAGTGTCTCTATTGAGAGCTACCTTTTGGTGAATGTGCTTTTTTATTTCAACTGCCTCCCTGAAAACTGGCGTGAGACCTTTAGCGGGGGCAACGATGGAGGCCTCGTCAAACAAAATGAAATGGTGTGGACTCTCGTACACATGTTGCGCCAAGGCGGAATCAAAAACTTCAGGCCTTTGGCGTAACCTCATTGCCTTGTCGATTGAGGACTTGTGCTCAGATAACCTCTCCCCCAATTGCTGTTGGGTTCTAACAACATAAAAACAGCCACAAGAACAAGAAATTCTATAAACACCTCTACCCAGAATGGGGCTGGTTTTATCTTTGCCGTTGTTAAAAAAGTTCTTTGTAATATTTGAATTTTTAAAGGCGACGCTAAGTTTATGTTTTTTAAGGATTCTTTTCAATTTGTCACTCAATTTTGGAATGTAGGGTAGAACAGTGAAAAGTTTCTTATCATCCACCAATGGGACGGTATCTGGTGGAGCTTGTGGACCTGATGCACTCCCCTCTGCCTTTTTTCGTCTTCTGTCTATAATGGTCTCAAGTAATTTTATAGGGTAGCCATTGCAAAATAAAATGTCCTTAATATAGTTCAATTCTGAGTCTATGTGAGGCTCTGAGCATATTCTTATTTCTCGGTCAACCAAAGAAATAACAACTCCTCTTTTTATGCAGGGAGAGTGGTTGGAGGAAAAATGCAAATACCTATCGTTATGCGTAGGCTTTCTATAAATAGAAAATTCAAGGCCAGGAGACTTATTGAAAATTAAAACATCTAGGAAAGGAAGTTTGTGGTTATGTTCTAGTTCTAAAGCGAACTGAAGGTTAGAGTCCAAAGTGTTTAGATGAGTTAAGAAGGAGTTAAGTGACTCTCCTCCATGCTCCCACACAGAAATAACATCATCCACAAACCGACCCCAGAACCGGTGTTTCATCGGAAAATTTTCCAGAGCAGAGGTTTCAATGAATTCCATATAAAAAGTTGCAGCACTTTCATCAGGGACTATGGGGGTCATGTCATACCCAAAGACATAGTTATTGGACCTTGCAACTATGCTGAATCACATGGCTATCTCAAAATTTTCGTTGGATGTCTTTTGGAAAAAAATGGGCGTGAGAGGGGGTTTAGTTGCCCTTCAATCTTTTTGGTCACTTGAAAAGTGCTCTAGAACTTTTGATTTCTGGTCAAATCAGCCCTCTTTTGGTTTTTTAGGGTCACTGATTCAATGCGAGAACAAACAAACAAATAAACACGCATGGGTGATTTTTCTTCCGGCAAAAAAATGGAAAATTCTACATTTTTGGACGTAGGAGTTTGAAACCAATAAAACAGGATTATCTGGTATACTGAATCTAATGGTGGGATTTTCGTTAAAATCGCTCGATTTTTGGGGATGTTTCTCTCCTTTTTAGAAAACTGGGCAAATTTTCTCAGGCTCGTAAGATTGATGGATAACATTAAACTTATTGAACTTAATATATTTGGAATCAGCACAAAAATTCAAATCTTTTGACATGTCTGTTGTTATCAAAATTTAATTTTTTAGAGTTCTGGTTACTATTGAGCCGAGTCACTTCTTACTCACAGTTCGTTACCACGAACTGTTTGAAAGTGGTAATTTACGTGCACGAACAATGGCTCTCAAACGAAGAGAAGATCGTTAGGCTACAGATTTGTGCAGATGCAATATTATACATAAAAGTATCAGAGAAAACAATAGAGGTTGGAGCATTATTGATGTCATCGTGTTTCACTAGGTTCCAGCTAAGAAAACCCGAAGGCTTTTTCGAAAGGTGCTCACTCGATTGGAAGTTGGAAGTTCTAGTGCCCTTTTTAAGAGTCAATAGTGAATGGAGGGCAAACAGCCCATAATTTCCTCAAATACATCTAATCAAAATTTTGAGATAGCCACTTTGCTCAGAATAGTAGAAAGGTCCAGTGATTATGTCTTTGGGAATGTCAAATCCCACACCCCTCAAGGCAAGGGCTATAAATTATGGTAGCTGCCCATTGTTAACATACAAGGCTTTCATGGAAGGGGTGGTCGTATACACTTCGGAGGGGGGCCAATTCGATTGGAAATCGGAGGTGTTAGTGCCCTTTTTAAGAGTTGAAAGTGATCAGAGGGCCACTAGCCCACCATCCACTCTTTTCCCCATATGTAGCCGATGGAAGTTTTGAGATAGCCATTTTGTTCAAAATAGTCCAATGATCATATAACAATGTCTCCTGGATTGACACAACCTCCCAAAGCCTTGGGGTAAGGGCTGTAAGTTATGCCACGGGGACATATACGGTTTTTACTGAAGGGGTTGTTACACAAACTTTGGACGATGTCCATTTAATTAGAAATTAAAAGTTCTAGTTCCCTATTTAAGAGTAAAAAGTGATCGTAGGGCAACCCCCCCCCCCCACCACTACCTCTTTTCCCAAAAGGCATCCGATCAAAATTTTGAGACATTAGTGTGAAGGGTATTAAGGTGAAACTTTAATAAAATGTTGAGGGGGATGCCGAAAACAATCAAAACGCTCTATGTGCTTTCTGGTTGTGAAAAGGGAACATCAGCAATATTTAAAAAACAACTAAGGGTCATAAGTTCAACGTTTCGAGGTATGTTTTGGAGATATTGAAGAGAGATTTAATGTTAAAATTAACTTTTTTTAATTACAAAAGATGTTTAACCTCATTAATTTCCCTTAAAAGGATCCATTAAACAGCTCTCTAAAGTTTTCCAGTGCCCGGCTATCTAAGGAAAAGAAGAAGAAGAAGAAAAAAAAGATGCCGCATATGCAGAATATCGTGGTTACAGCCACTTTTCTTTATTTTTGAGCAAGCATGTTTCCCTTGTTGTTGAAGCCAAGGGACTATACTTTTCCTATATAGGGGCGCTTGGACAAAGCCGTTCTAATAGGGCACTCCGTTTTTTGATTTGATTCTACTTTTAGGAGCTATGACCTATTTAATTTTTTACTATGGGGCTTGATCGTCTCATACTAGGTTGCTGGACTACCGCTGCAACCCGGATAGTAATATAATATTGTATTAATCTATAATATAAAGACAATAACTGAGCCACTAGGGGGCGTGTTGTTAGGGTACTGTATATTAGCCTATATTAGAAAAGAATATCATAAGTAGCGCAATAGCGCTGCCTATGTAAAGAACTATGATGACATAATGTATTATTTTTTTCCTTTTAGACCAGGGCACTTCGTATCAAAAGAGTTGCCATAGAAACTTCGAAAAGGGCTCATTCGATATGGATTGGAGTGACCTGTGCCCTTTTTAATAGTCGAAAGTGATTGGAAGGCAACACCCCTTCCACACCCACCATTTCCCCAAACATATCCAATCAAAATTTTGAGATAGCCATTTTGTTCAACGTAGTTGATTTCCAGATAGAAATTATGTTTTTGAGGAGAAAACTCCCCCCCACAGCCCTCGGGGCAAGGGCTGTAGGCAACTAGCCCCCTCTCACGCCCACCATTTACCCAGGCACATCCAATCAAAATTTTGAGATAGCCATTTTGTTCAACGTAGTTGAAAGCTCCGGAAATTATGTCTTTGAGTATGACACTCCCCCCACAGCCCTCAGGGCAAGGGTTATAGGTTATGCCCTGGGGGATATAAGGTTTTTATAAAAAGTGTTGTCGTAAAAACCTCAAAAAAGGCTCACTCGATTGGAAATTGAAAGGGCTAGTGCCATTTTTAATAGTTGAAAGTAATTGGAGGGCAATTAACCCTCCTCTCACGCCCACCATTTCCCCAAAAACAAGCAATCAAAATTTTTAGATATCCGTTGTGTCCAACGTAGTTAAAAGTTCTGGAAATTGGGTCTTTGAGGATGATAAGCCCCTCAGAGCCCTCAGGGCAAGGGTTGTAAGTTATGCCCTGGGGGCATATAATAAGGTTTTAATAGAAAGCGTTGTCATTGAAACTTCAAAAAACTCATTTGATTAGAAATTGAAAGGGCTAGTGCCCTTTTTAACAGTCAAAAGTGATTGGAGAGCAACTAAACTCCCTTTCACGCCCGCCGTTTCCCCAAACACATCCAATCAAAGTTTTGAGATATGCATTTTGTTCAACGTAGTTGAGAGTTCTAGAAATTATGTCTTTGAGGATGAAAAACCCCCCAAACTCTCAGGGCAAGGGTTGTAAGTTATGCCGTGTGGGTATATAAGGTTTTTATAGAAAGCGCTTTCGTAGAAACTTCAAAAAGGACTCATTCGATTGGAAATTGAAAGGACTAGTGCCCTTTTTAATAGTCGAAAGTGATTGGAGGGCAACTAAACCCCCTCTCACGCCCACCCTTTCTCCAAACACATCCAATCAAAATTTTGATATACAAAATATGATTTGGTAGTTATTTTGTTCTTTGATGGTGAAAATTCATTGAAGTAAGTTTTTTGGGGAGGACACCCCCCCCCCCCCACGGCCTTCAAGGCAATGGCTGTAAGTTATGCCCTGGGGGCATATAAGGTCTTTATAGAAAATACTGTCATGGAAACTTCAAAAAGGGCTAATTCAATGTAAAATTGGAAGGGCTAGTGCCCTTTTTGATAGTCGAAAGTGATTGGAGGAAAGCTAACCCCCTTCTCACGCCCACCATTTCCCCAAACACGTCCAATCAAAATTTTTAAATGGGAACTTTGTTCAACGTAGTTAAAAGGTCCGGAAATTATGTCTTTGAGGATGACACTCCCCCACAGCCCTCAGGGCAAGGGTTGTAAGTTATACCCTGGGGGTATATAAGGTTTTTAGAGAAAACGTTGTCGTAGAAATTTCAAAAAGGGCTCATTTGATTGGAAATTGAAAGGGCTAGTGCCCTTTTTAATAGTAAAAAGGGATTGGAGAGCAACTACTCCCCCTCTCACATTCACCATTTCCCCAAACACATCCAATCAAAATTTTGAGATGGGCATTTTTTTCAACGTAGTTGAAAAGTCTAGAAATTATGTCTTTGAGGATGACACTTCCCCCATGGCCCTCAGGGCAATGGTTGTAAGTTATGCCCTGGGGGGGGGGGTATAAGGCTCTTGTAGAAAACTTTGTCGTATAATCTTCAAAAATGGCTCATTCGATTGGAAATTGAAAGGGATAGGGCCCTTTTAAATAGTCGAAAGGGATTGAACGGCAATTAACCCCCTCTCATGCCAACTATTTTCCCAAACACGTCCGATCAAAATTTTGAGATAGCCATTTTGTTCAACGTAGTTGAAAGATCTGGAAATTATGTCTTTGAGAAGGAAACTCCCCCAGAGCCCTCAGGGCAAGGATTGTAAGTTATGCCCTGCGGGCATATAAGTTTTTTTTTGTCATAGAAACTTCAAAAAGGTTTCATTTGATTGGAAATTGAAAGGGCTAGTGCCCTTTTTAATAGTCAAAAGTAATTGGAGAACAACTACCCCCCCCCTCGTCTCACACCAACCATTTCCCCAAACACATCCAATCAAAATTTTGAGATAGCCATTTTGTTCAACATAGCTGAAAATTCTCGCAATTATATCTTTGAGGATAACGAACCCCCCACATCCCTCAGGGCAAGGGTTGTAAGTTATGCCCTGAGGCATATAAGTTTTTTATAGGTAGCGTTTTCGTAGATGCTTCAAAAAGGGCTCATTCAATTGGAAATTGAAAGGGTTTGTTCCCTTTTAATAGTCAAAAGTGATTAAAGGGTAACTAGCCCCCCTCTCACGCCCACCATTTCCCAAAACACATCGAATCAAAATGTTTAGATAGGCATTTTTGTAAACGTCGTTGAAAGTTCTGGAAATTATGTCTTTGAGGATGACAACCCCCCACAGCCCTCAGGGCAAGGGTTGTAAGTTATGCCCTGGGGGCATATAAGGCTTTTATAGAAAGTGTTTATGTAAAAACTTCAAAAAGGACTCATTACAGTTTAAATTGAAAGGGCTAGTGCCGTTTTTAATAGTCAAAAGAGATTGGAGGGCAACTAACACCCCTCTCTCGCCCACCATTTCCTCAAATACATCCAATCATAAGTTGATAGCCATTTTGTTCAACGTAGTTTAAAAATCTGGAAATTACGTCTTTGAGGATGGCAACCCCCCCACAACCCTCAGGGCAAGGGTTGTAAGTTATGCCCTGGGGGCATATAAGGTTTTTGTCGTAGAAACTTCAAAAAGGGCTAATTCGATTGGAAATTGAGAGGACTAGTGCCTTTTTTATTAGTCGGAAGTGATCAGAGGGTGAATCCCCCCCAAGCCCACCAACGTTCTTCACTTTTGAAGTAAAGAACGATTTTGGCACAATGTAATATTTATTTTTTGTTTCTTTTAGACCAGGGCACTTCGTATCGAAAGAGTTGTCGTAGAAACTTCGAAAAGGGCTCATTCGATTGGAAATTGGAAAAGCTTTTTAATGGCCGAAACTGATTGGAAGGCAACTAACACCCCTTCCACGCCCACCATTTTCCCAAACACATCCAATCAAAATTTTGAGATAACCATTTTGTTCAACGTAGTTGAAAGATCTGGAAATTATGTCTTTGAGGAGGAAACTCCCCCAGAGCCCTCAGAGCAAGGGTTGTAAGTAATGCCCTGGGGGCATATAAGTTTTTTTTTTTATAAAAGCATTGTCGGAAAAACTTCAAAAAAGGGTTCATTCGAATGGAAATTCAAAGGGCTAGTGCCCTTTTTTGTTGTCAAAAGTGATTGGAGATAGGTCTTTGAGGATGATAACCCCCTCACAGCCCTCAGGTCGAGGATTGTCAGTTATGCCCTGGGGGCATATAAGGTTTTTATAGAAAGTGTTGTCGTAGAAACTTCAAAAAGGGCTCATTTGATTGGAAATTGAAAGGGATAGTGCACTTTTTAATAGTCAATAGTGATTGGAGAGTAACTACTCCCCCTCTCACAACCACCATTTCCCCAAACACATCCAATCAAAATTTTGAGATAGCCTTTTTGTTCAACGTAGCTGAGAGTTCCCGCAATTATATCTTTGAGGATAAAGAACCCTCCACATCCCTCAGGGCAAGGGTTGTAAGTTATGCCCTGGGGCATATAAAATTTTTATAGCTAGCGCTGTCATAGAAGCTTCAAAAAGGACTCATTCAATTGGAAATTGAAAGGGTTAGTTCTCTCTTAATAGTTAAAAGTGATTAAAGGACAACTAGCCCCCCTCTCACGCCCACCATTTCCCAAAACTCATCGATCAAAATTTTTAAATAGCCATTTTTTCAACGTCGTTGAAAGTTCTGGAAATTATGTCTTTGAGGATGATAACCCACCACAGCCCTCAGGGCAAGGTTGTAAGTTATACCCTGGGGGCATATAAGTTTTTTATAGAAACTCTTTATGTAGAAACTTCAAAAAGGGATCATTCAATTGGAAATTGAAAGGGATAGTGCCGTTTTTAATAGTCAAAAGTGATTGGAGCGCAGCTAACACCCCTCTTACGCCTACCATTTCCCCAAATATATCAAATCATAAGTTTGAGATAGCCATTTTGTTCAACGTAGTTTAAAAATCTGGAAATTAGGTCTTTGAGGATCTCAAACCCCCCTCCCCCCCACAATCCTCAGGGCAAGGGTTGTAAGTTATGCCCTGGGGGCATATAAGGTTTTTATAAAAAGAGTTGTCGCAAAAACTTCAAAAGTGATCATTCTATTGGAAATTGGATGGGCTAATGTGCTTTTTAAAAGTCGAAAGTGATTGGAGGGCAACTAACCCCCCTCTCATGCCCAGCATTTCCCCAAACACATCCAATCAAAATTTAGAGATAGCCATTTTGTTCAACGTAGTTGAAAGTTCTGGAAAATTTGAGATAGCCATTTTGTTCAACGTAGTTTTAAGTTCTAGAAACTAGGTCTTTGAGGATGACAATCCCCCCACAACCATCAGGGAAAGGGTTGTAAGTTATATCCTGGGGGCATATAAGGTTTTTTAGAAAGTGTTATCGTAGAAACTTTAAATGGGGCTGATTCGATTGGAAATTGGAAGTGCTAGTACCCTTTTTAACAATCGAAAGTGATTGGAGTGCAAGTAACCCCACTCTCATGCCCATCATTCCCCGAACACATTCAATCAAAATTTTGAGATAGCCATTTTGTTCAACGTAGTTGGAAGATACAGAAATTATGTCTTTGAAGATTACCAACCTCTCACAGTCCCCAAAGCAATGGTTGTAAGTTATGGCCTGGGGGCATATAAGGTTTTTTAAAGAAAGCGTTGTCGTAGAGACTTCAAAAAGGGTTTATTCAATTGGGAATTGAGAGGGCTAGTGCCCTTATTAATGGTCAAATGCGACCAAAAAAGAGGCTCAGTTTTTTTCCTTGAAAAAGACTATTTCAATACAAAACGAAGTGAAATGAATTAATAAAACTTTTTCCACAAAATAAGTTTTCAAAAAAAGTAAAGAACTCCATTAAGCCAAAAATTAACAAAAACAGAACCAAATAATCTACCAAGCATACAACTATCACAAATCAGAATCGATAAATAAATGAAACCAGAAACAAAGAGAAATCAAAATAAATAACACAGTCAAACTCAAAACGAGCAGAAATTAATATGAGTAAGGTCCTAAACCTCTACGCTTTCAAAAAGCCAGAATATATTTTGTACTTTACTGAAAAATCCTTTTAGATGTTTTCATTTTTATAACTTTAAGAAATCGAAAATTAATTAAGATTTTAAGGAATAAATATCAGCATATGTATATTAAACTGACAATGCACATTTTTCCAGTAAATTCATTTGAATTTCTTTCAGTAAAGTACACATTATATATATAAGATATTAATTGACCAAAAGGCAACACTTGCACACTCCTACTGCTACTACTACTACTACTGCTACTACTGCAACAACAACAACTAGTATTACTGCCACTACAGCTACTACTTCTTCAGTGAGTACTACCAAGGCTGAGGATATTAAAGTGATAATTTGAGGATGCAAATACTACTACTACTACTGCTCCTACTACTACTGCTACTACTATGATACTAGTACTATACATATTGAAGGTGTGATGGTGAAAATTTGAGAGAAAATAGAAGGAAAATTTTAACTAAATCAAAACTCACTACGTGCATGGAGATTGTCAAAAGGGCATATGTCAGGAATGGATTAGATAATTAAGTAGGAACTTTCAAGGATTGCTTAAATGGAAAGATCAATTGACCAAAAGTCAATACTTGCACGCTATTACTACTACTACTAATACTACTACTTCTACTACTACTACAAAAGCTACTACTACTACTACCGCTACTGCAACTACTACCGCTACTTCCACTACAACTACCGTTTGGTTGTTTTTTTTTAACTTGATCCCTTAGTGACAGGTGAAACTTAATTGCTCATTCAATTAGGACCTTGGAATAAAATAATAAATTATTATATATTATCTCCAAGACTTTTTTTTTGGTTCTCCTTCTGTTTGGTCAAGTAAAAACTCAAGACCGCATCCAGAGTGAAGGGTGTTACCGGGATTCAGCCCCCCTCGCCTAAAGATTCAATTCTACAGGTAAAAAAACAACAAAAATGCATATAAGCAAATTTAGAGGCGTTTTGTGAATTTTTTTTGTAAAAATTCCCCTCCCCAACAATTCATACCCCTCCCCGGAGAAAGTCCTAGGTACGGCCCTTTAAAACTAAAATATTCAAAATAAATGTTTTTTTCAATGAAGTACAGTTTAGAATTTCTAAAACGAAAGAAAAGAGAAAGAAAGCACCATTTTTTGTAAACATTGATTTGTCCCGGGACGTCATTTTTCTTTGCTGCGTTGTTGTTGATGTATAACAAATAAAAATTAAATTAATTTTTAAATTAACTATCAAACAAAATTATAGTACTGTAATTGAAAAAGTAAAATCCCAGGGGACACCTATGATACACGGATTGAATATGATTTTCTCAGATTTTTAAATGTGGGACTGAAAACCTCTAGTGAAGAATTTTTGACCATGGAGATGGTTCCCTTTCCATTTTGGTCGCTGGGAAAGGAGAAAGGAAGTAGTTTGAGTAATTAGATAAACGCAACTGATCCACAACCACTCGCGTCCGTGGGCGGAGACACGTTTCATTTTGGTTGTAAACTGGTTGTAAACCAGTTGCAGATGAGACTAGTTTCCAACCGTTGTCTTGAAACAGTTGCCCCGCTGGCGCTAGGCCTTAGACGATCGGGATTCAAATAGCCATCATGACAATCCAACACGATTCAATGTGGGGCCCCAAGGAGGATTCATGTTCAACAATTGTGTTGGTGAAGGGGGGGG
>JAQQPU010024713.1:443-12068 GCA_029168905.1 Artemia sp. Kazakhstan ARC1039
AAGGGTTTTAAGTTATGCCCTGGGGGCATATAAGGTTTTTATAGAAGGCGTTGTCGTAGAAACTTCAAAACAGGCTCATTCGATTGGAAATTCAAAGGGCTAGTTCCATTCTCAATAGTCGAAAGTTATTGGAGGTGATCTAGCCCACCCCCCTACGCCCATCATTCTCGAAAGAAATTGGAGGGCAACTAGTCCCCCCACGCCCATCATTCCCCCAAATACATCCAATCAAAATTTTGAGATAGCCATTTTGTTCAGCGTAGTTGATTTCCACATAGAAAATACGTTTTTGAGGAGGACGCTCCCCAACAACCCTCAGGGCAAGGGTTTTAATTTATATCGTGGGGTTTATAAGGTTTTTATAGAAGGAATTGTCATAGAAACTTCAAAAGGGGCTCATTTGATTGGAAATTCAAAGGGCTAGTGCCCTTTTTAATAGTTGAAAGTGATTGGAGGGCAACTAGCCCCCCCCCTTCGCGTCCATCATTCACCCATACACATCCAATCAAAATTTTTAGATAGCCATTTTGTTCAGCGTGGTTGATTTCCAAATAGAAAATATATTTTTGAGGAGGACCCTCCCCCATGACCCTCAGGGCAAGGGTTTTAAGTTATGCCCAGGGGGGCATATAATGTTTTTATAGAAGGCGTTGTTGTAGAACTTAAAAAAAGCTCATTCGATTGGAAATTCAACGGGCTAGTGCGCTTTTTAATAGTCGTAAGTGATTGGAGGGCAACTAGCCCCTCCCCCCCCCTACGCCCATCATTCCCCCAAACAAATCCAATAAAAATTTTGAGATATTCATTTTGTTCAGCGTAGTTGATTTACAGATAGAAAATATGTTTTTGAGGAGGATACTCCGCCACAGCCCTCAGGGCAATGGTTTTAAGTTATGCCCTGGGGGCATATAAGGTTTTTATAGAAGACGTTGTCGTAGAAACTTCAGAAAAGGGTTCATTCGATTTGAAATTCAAAGGGCTAGTGCCCTTTTAATAGTCGAAAGTGATTAGTAATATTTTTTGTTGTTGTTTAGACCAGGGCACTTCGTATCAAAGGAGTTGTCGTGGGAACTTCGAAAGGGGCTTATTCTATTGAAAATAGAAAGAGCTGATGCCCTTTTTAATAGTCGGAAGTGATTGGAGGGCTACTAATCCCCCTTCCACTCCCTCCCTCCCATTTGCCCATTATGTTTAAAACTAAATGTTGCCTCAAGATTAAATAAAAAGGCACTGTGATAATGCTAATTCCCAATAAGGCATCTCAGCAGTATCCAAAGAACGACTGAGGGTATTCTGTTTAAACTTTCGAGGCTACTTCTGCTCTTAAAATTTAACCAAATCCAAATAGTGTAAGCGTATCAAAGCTATCAAAGAAAGTTAACAGATTTTTTTTGCGAATGGTATCAAGTTTTCCATTTCAGGTCAACTAGAGGAGGTATGAAACCAAGTTAAACAGTACTATTTGTGTCCAGATTTTTAAAATAGTGTATTTTGTTAAAAATTCCTGAAAATTTTTCTCCAGCATACAAATAGCAGGCCAAACAATAAAGTCTTAAAAAACGAAAAGATTTAAAGTGTTATTTTCTTTTTCCCTGAAAAGACTATGTCAATATAAAACGAACAGAAATTAATTAAAAAACTTTTTCCAAAAAATAGGTTTTTCAAAGAAAATTTAAGAACTCCATTCAACAAAAAATGAGCAAAAAATAAATAAATTATTCTACCAAGCTCGAAACTACCACAAATCAGCATCGATAAATAAATGAAACCCAAAACAAACAGAAATTAAAATAAATAACCGAGTCAAACTCAAAACGAGCAGAAATTAACATGAGTTGGGCGCAAAACCCCTATGCCTTCCCAAGGCCAGAACAAAATTTGCACTTTACTGTAAAAAATTTTAAATGTTTCTACTTTTTAACTTTAATAAAGCAAATAATTTTAACATTTTGATTACTAAATATCAGTATATGTAGCCTATATTAAACTGAAAATGCACATTCATTTGTATTTTTTTCAGTAAAGTGCAAATTTTGTTCTGGCCTTGGGAAGGCATAGGGGTTTTGCACCCAACTCATGTTAATTTCTGCTCGTTTTGAGTTTGACTCGGTTATTTATTTTAATTTCTGTTCGTTTTGGGTTTCATTTATTTATCGATGCTGATTTGTGGTAGTTTCGAGCTTGGTAGATTATTTTATTTTATTTTTGCTCATTTTTTGTTTAACGGTGTTCTTTACTTTTCTTTGAAAAACTTATTTTGTGGAAAATTTTTTTTTAATTAATCTCTCTAATAAAACCAATTTGATTTCAACTATTGATATGAGAAATGGGTTTAGTCGCTGTAACTTAGTGGAAGAAAGCCAAAAATATTTTATTTTTTCAAATAAGGGAATTTCTTATGTGTTTAAACGCGTACCAGAAGGGTCAGTTTTCTCACCTCGCACACTTGTTGAATTTTTAAATGAGGTTTATGGACGTGAATTTTCTTCATTTTTGTCAAGTATGCAGATTATTTGACATTACATACTACTGGGAACTTTGAAGAACATTTGAAACATATTGAGCTAACCTTACAACAGGCTATAAAATTAAATCTCAGACTTAATCTTGACAAATCCCAATTTTTTTCAGAGGAATATGAATTGTTAGGGTTTCGGGTATCGACGACAGGAATAAAACTACAAGCCCAAAAATTAGAAGCTGTAAAGAAAATAGAACCACCAAGTGACGTCACAGGAATTAGATCATTTCTAGGCTTAACAGGTTATTACAGAAGTTTTTATCATAATTATGCAAAATTAGCCGAACCTTTAATTCGTCTAACCAGAAAAAACCTTCCTTTTATCTTCGGTTCAGAACAAAGCGAAGGCTTTGAGAAATTAAAGACAGAACTTACAAATCCAAATAGTATTTTTTTTTTTTTTTAGAATTTTAGGATAAAGACAGAGAATTCTACCTCCTTTCAGATGCCTCGGAAAAAAGTATTGCTTCAATTCTGATGCAACAATGTGAAACAACTGATAGATTTCGAATAGTTAGCGGACATACTCTGAAGTTCTGAGTGGTGCAGCTTCTAAGCTTCTAGGTTTGGCAACCACAAGAGGGAATATTTTTCCTTGGTACAAAGTTTAAAAAGCTTCCAAAAGGGGTGTTCATGGGCCACGAGAACTCACATTTTGCAGACTGTGCAGCTCTTACGTATCTTAAGAGGGCCAAAGATCTTCATTCGAAATTATATAGGATTGTAGTTCTTTTAGACAATGATTTATACACTTGTCACCATATTAGGACTTGAAGAAACTCTGCTGACTATTTGAGTTGACCAAGCTCGCAGTTCGTTCAGCAAAACCGGTCAATTAATCTTGATGAGTTAGAGGTAGAATAGAATATGTAGGAAAGTTTACCTGAAGGAAATCAAGGAAAATTGATTTCCTTGGAATAAGCAAAGCAGAAAAGAAAAACCCCAACTAGACGACCCTGAAGTTAAGGTGGCAATCAGGGAAATAATGAAATTAGAAAATACGCCTTTAAGCTTAATAGCTATACAAGATGTTTATGAAAAAATGAGAAGCTTAAGGAGCAATCTAGCCAGTCTGGGTTGATCAGGCCCTTTGAGGGATACGGGTCAATTTTAGTTAGCTCAATCATTCCCAGGACTAACAAAATGTCAGAAAGGGGTGAGCTGAGTAATAAGACCAATGAGAGAGATTTTCCTTATATAAGAGGGAACAGGCCTGGCAGGGTTAGATGCTTGACCTCCAGATCTCTTCATGGCAAATTGGGTCAGGTCAGCGTGGGAAGATTCGGTCCAAACACGTGTGGAACCGAAGTCCGCACAGTTTAGAGGGGAGTCAAACTGAATCCTGTGGAAGACAAGTTCTGGCGGTGAAACTTGTAAAGACCAGCATTTGGAAAGGAATGACTGTCATGGAGAATTGGGCTGGATCTGAAAATCCCATGGATCTAGACACCAAGAGGGGTGAACCACAGAGAAAAGGACAAGTTCGAGCGGTAGAACTTGCGAAGACCAGCACTCAGGAAGGAGTTGCTGGCACATATAATTGTGATGGGTCTGAAACACCCAAAGACCTAGACGCCAAGAGGGGTGAACCGCAGGATACCTGAAAATTTCCAAAATTTGAGATTTCGGGCAGACCTCAAATTAACAAAGAAACAGAAATCATGAATTTGGGAAAGGGGAATTATTGTTTTTGTAGGATTGTCAAGAGATCTCCATTTGACCCTAATGTGTGGTCTATTGTACGCTATAGATGATTCAGAGAAAAAAACAGATGCATAAATGTAAAATTATTCTATCAAAAAATTAATTAGTGGGATCATTAGTCTTGTGCATATGAGCCTTTTCCTAGGACTGCACATGGATACTGTTAAAACTTTGAATAAGTTAAAACAATGTTGTGTTTTTGAAAGTATGTACTGTCAAGTTGAAGAGGCAGTAAAGAACTGTGATCTATTTTTGAGGAGGAATAAAGTTAGCCCTATATACCCTACTCTTAGAGAAAACATTTTTCCAGTCATCCATTTTATATTTGATCAATGGATACCACGGAAAAATTGCAACTTTGCGCAAAAGGGGATCAATATATATAGTTATCGCAGTAGAGTGATTCTCTAAATATACTTTCATAGCACCAGCCAAAGACCTTAGGTCAAAATCAGTTATGGAATTTATAATAAAAGAAATTATATCACACTTTGGAAATATGGATTTCCTATTATCAGAGAATGCGTCATGTTTCACAAGTAAAACTTTCAATGAAATGGCCAAAGCATTGGGATTCAAAATCATACATTCATCCCCTAGAAACCCCCAATCAAACGGGTTGGCCGAAAATAGAGTAAAATGCTTTAAACGAATACTTACTCATTATCATGACGAAAAACATTGAATTAACAGGAATGAGTTTCTACCGATCATTCAATTAGCGTTAAACACTAGTATAGATTCTAGCAAATGTACCCCATCCTCCTACTCCATCGGTTTCAAGCTAAATCAGTATTCGATTGTATTTTTCCAATCCGAGAGACGAGTTTTGTTCAAAAGATGAATGGGCCTCTAATCTTGTCCAAGAAGTATTTGTCAGCCGAAAAATATGTATTTGTGAATTAAAAAGGGCCCGAAAGAGACAAGCAACACAATACAACAAGAAAATATTGGAAATAACAATTTCCCCAAATAATTTGGTATATGTCATTCAAGAGGGTTCGTCTAAAAATTATTCCTATCGTTGACCTTCTTAGTATTAACAGAATTATACAATAACATCTTTTTGTTACACGAGTTAAAGACTTGTAAAAGACGCCTGGTAAATATCAGACAACTCCAAAAAATAAACAACCACGAATTATTTTAAGCTATGAACCCTGAAATTGCGAAACAGAAGGCAAAAGTAGGAGACAACTTTTCGAACCCTGTATCAGACATAGTTGGAGGGGAACAAACAAATGAGATAATAACAGAGGGAGAGGCTCCTCATAACATTTGATTGGAAGTCAAAGGATGCTCGTATAAACTTCAGAGGGGGGCTCATTTGATTGGAAATTGAAAGTTCTAGTTCAATTTTTAAGGGTCAAAAGATATCCGAGGGCAACTAGCCCCCCCCTCCAGACACCCTTTTTTCCCCAAGCCTATCTGATAAAATTTTTATAATAGCCATTTCATTAAAAATAGTTCAAAGGTCAGATAAAAAAATTCCTGTGTCGACGGAACCCACCAGGGCCCAGAGGCAGGCGGTATGGGTAATGTTCTAGGGGCATATATATTTCTTAAGGAAGGGATGCTCGTATAAACTTTGGAGAGGGCTCATTTGATTTGAAATTCAAAGTTCTTGTTCACTTTTTAAGAGTCAAAAGAGATCGGAGGGCAACTAGCCCCCCCTCCTCCACGCCCTAAATGCATCCGATAAAAATTTTGAGATAACAATTTTGTTAAAAATATTTCAAACATCAGATAATAAAAACTCCCAGGTTGACACAATCCCATTTTTTCACTTTGATATTGTTACTTTCATATTAGTTTTGATTCTTTGCTGAATATTTGATTTTTTTTAAGTTTGATTTTAAAATAAGGAATTTTTAAAAACTACAAATTTTTTGCAATAAAAAACGAACAAAAATTAATTAAAAAAAACTTTCCGAAAAATAAGTTTTTCAAAGAAAAGTAAAGGCCATTTTAAATGCCTTATTAAAATGCCTAATTAAATTGAAATTAAATAAACAATTAGTGCAAACAAACATACAATAGATATTAATGGAAATTAATAAATAAATCTTAAAACGAGTGAAGCTTAAATTGAATATGCAAATCAAGCTTGAAACGAACAAAAATTACCACAAACAAGAGTTTGGGTATGACTTCCTTCTCTCACTGTAAAAGTCTAAAACCTACTGCGTCATTGGCGCTTTACTGAAAACCAATTTTATGACAAATGTTTTTTTTTGTACTTAATATTGAAAATAAACATTAAAATTATGGAAAAATTTTGAACTGATGAGCTTTCAGCAATTAATATTATTATACATAAAATATTCAGTTTAATTTATTAGCTCTTTTTAAATTTGTTAAAGACGAATATGGTTTCCCTACAGACAAGTGTTTGGATACTGCCTCCTTTCCTAACTGTAAATAAAAACCAAAAGCCTACTGTGTCATTGGGACTTAACTGAAAACGGATTATATTACAAATATTTTCTTTTCCAGTTCAGTATTGAAAATAAAAATATAATTACAGTGAAATAAATTCTTGAACTGATGGATCTTTCAACAATTAATGTCATTGTTCATAAAATATTCAATTTGATGTTGTTTATACTTCCCAATACTGTTCAAGACGAAAATAGTTTTCAGTAAAGCGCCAATGACGCAGTAGGTTTTAGACTTTTACAGTGAGAGAGGGAGATTATACCCAAACTCTTGTTTGTGGTGATTTTTGTTCGTTTCAAGCTTGATTTGCATATTCAATTTGAGTTTCACTCGTTTTAAGATTTATTTATTAACTTACATCAATATCTATTGTATGTTTGTTTGCATTGATTGTTTATTTAATTTCTGTTCGTTTTAAGTTTCATTTATACTTCAATAGGAAAATAGTTTTTTTTTCATTTTAAGCTTCATATTCACATTCAATCTAAGCATTACTCGCTTTAAGATCTATTTATTCGTTTATATTAATACTTGTTGTTTATTTTTGCTATGATTGCTTATTTAATTTCTGTTCGTTTTTGGTTTCATTTATTCTTTAATAGTAATTTCTGGCCATTTTGAGTTTGAATTTTAAAAGGTATTTGTATCTGCTGAGCTTAAGTTTAAAATGGCCTTTACTTTTCTTTGAAAAACTTATTTTTCGGAAAGTTTTTTTTTAATTAATAAATAATAAAACATTGGAGCCGTATGGCCTTTACTTTAGGTAATGCTACAGCGTTGCCTCTGAACAGTATCAACCATTTATAATTAATAAAAAATTTGTAATTTCCCTGTAAAAGGTTTTCAACCATTCTGATTCCAATGGTTCACTTTTCATTTCGATCTGACACCATTTTCGAGGGGTTTCATGTTTTTTTTCGAAATAACCATAAATTTCTTTTTGCAGTAAACTTTTACTTTTAAGACGAACCAAAATAATAGTCGCCATTCCTAAATTAGTGTCAGATGGAAATTTTTTTCACTAGGTAGTTTTTTGTAAACGCAGTTTTTAACTTTTGGTTGCTATGGGCTGTGGTTCGCTCTATACTAGGTTGCAGCTACCGCTCCAGCTATGACATGGAACTTGCTGATTGTGGAATTCATAGGAAGGAAGGACGTATATATGAGCAATATTTTTTTATATGAGCTAGTAAAAATGAGGATACCAAAACACCCAATAACATTACGCTCATACCGATACGCGTGATATCGATACGTCAGATACCAATACAGCGTACAACCCTTTCCCCAGGGACTATGGAGGGTCTTATCATCACTAAAACCATAAATTTTGGACCTTTGAACTATGTTGAACAATATGATTATCTGGAAATTTTGATTGGATGACTTTGGGGGGGAGGGGCCTATAGGGAGGGAGGGCTAGTTGCCCTCCAATCTTTTTGGTCACTTAAAAAGGGTACTTAAAAATTTAATTTCCTTTAGAATGAGCTATTACACATCTCTCTATGATGCTCTAGCCATCCCCCTAGCCTTGCTAGAAAAAAAAAGAAAAAAAAGGGAGAAAGATCAGTGCTACCAATACAAAAGACCGATTTTCTTTGTTGTTCCAGGACGGGAACTGTAATTTCCCTTTAAAAGGTTTTCGACCATGCTGATTCCACTGGCGCACTTTTCATTTTGATTTGACACCATTTTCGCGGGGTTTCAGGCTTTTCTCGAAATCCCCATAAATTTCTTTTCGCAATAAACTTTTGCTTTTAAGACGAACAGAAATAATAGTCACTACTCCTGAATCAGTGTCAGATGCCAATTTTTTTCACTAGGTAGTTTTTTCTAAACGCGATTTTTAACTTATGATTACTATGTTCTTTGGTTTGCTCTTTACTAAGTTGCAGCTTCCGCTGTAACCATGATTCTGTTTTGAAGTTCTCCCCTATGCACATGTCAAAAATGTCTATTTTACCCCCTGAAAGATATTCGGTTCCACCTGATGGATGGTCCCTTTTCTGACCTTGTGTGAATCTTCTGTCTATTCACCATTATTTCAAAATTCAGTCGACATCACAATATTTCTTCAGTCTAAATGTGAAATTCTTTGGAGGGTAAACAGAACCCCTGTCGATATACTAATGAAGGTATTTCTCGCGAACTCTTTTCTTACCCTGCCTATGAACTTGGAAAAATAATCTACATGGTTGTAGATAATAACTCAGATGTATTCTTCTAAAACTTATTATACAATAGACCTTATTCGTTTTTCCGCCTGAATTGCAACGCTGCGCGAAAATCGGCCATATTGTTGGCAGGTTTGTTGTGAAAACATGGAACTTATCATGGAATTTCCTGAAATTCAGAAGGCACTGGTGAGTTAATTTTGTTGATAATCTTGTTAATAGCAAGGCTGTACATCACCTGCATTCTGGATTGAATTTTCCTGAGCTTGGGTAGTAGGTTTAGCCTGTACTAGGCTATATCTTTGCCCAGCCAATCATGGACTCCAACTTGAAAATTACAAACATTTATTTAGGTGCCAAAAAAGGCAAAGAAGTTAACAAAAGTGACACAGAAAGATCCGCCATAGTCTCTACAATAATTTTAACATGTTTATGACCTAAGAACCTGGGTTGACTTTCCAGTTTTTAAGGAAAATTTGACCCTTAGAAATTAACATTGTGAATCAGTACCAAGAAAACTTAGGCTAGATTCTGCTACAAAGGTGATGATAATTGGATGGCTTTGGGGTCAGTGCCCTTCTAGAAATTCCTCTCTGTCCAGCCAGGTTAATATTTTGTGTTCCAACTGCACAGGCATCATGTGGTAACATTTTGGTAAATTTTTCCATTCATGGAATATTGAGATAGCTAAGAAATAGACCTACATCTCCATTTAGAATTTCATGCTGAATCCAAATATAATAATCATTAACTAATAGTTTGCTGCAAAGGATCAAATTTTATAAATTTAGTTCAAGGATATTGTCAGTTTGTTTTCTTGCTTATTTGCCAGCAGATAAAATAATTGGATGGTCTGAAATGGTATTTTCTGGTGCAAAGTGCTGGAAAATTTTCAAACTTTCTACTAAAATGTGTATTTTTTTTCATTTGCATCTCAGATTTCTTTGTAGGAAAGCAAATAATTTGAAAATAAATATTATGCCCCCCTCCTTGGTGATGCCCCTGCCCCTGACTATGTCCCTGGGCCTTGCTATTACCAATAACTAGATTTTGAATATATGAATACAAAAAAATGATTTACTTATAGAATATAAGCTATTTGGAATTGATTTTGAAACTGAATTCAAATTAATTATTCAATTAATTGAGTTAATTTTATTTAATGAATTCAATGTGAAATTAAATTTGATTAATCGATTACCAGAATTGATTTTTGTTCCATGAACATATTGGATCCAATGAAAAGTACAAGTGAGTTTTGCAGAGTGAGCACATATTAATGAAAAATTCAGTTATGTTTGTGTTGTGACTGAGAATTTATGAGTTGACCTAGCTGAGAAGGTCGCCATTTGAGGTTTTGAGGAGCTCAGGATCCCTCTCCCTCAGTTTCTGTCCCTAGAACAGAATCAAAATATGTTTTTTGGAAACATTAATTAACTTTGGAGGGTTGCAGGGGACACCTTTGGCGCCCCCACAACTCAGCGCCCAGGGCAGCTGCCCCCTAGTTCTGGCCCTGGTTTTGGTCAGCTATCAGGGAGATTTAAGTCCATTCCCAGTAATTCAGCACATGGTAATAGTCCTCTTCCTCTCCTGAAAATGGACCTTGATCCTAATCTGTTTTTCTCCTACTTTTCCTTCAGCAGCAGGATAGCTGCATTTTTTCTAACTTTTCCTCAGGCTACACCAAACACAAGAGTATAAATTTGTATTTTTAGCACTCTGGCCTCTGGTGTCTGATCTCAGATCTCCAAAAAAAAGTTTGCTGTATGTCTGTCACACAAAAGCATCCCAGAGTTCCTAAAAACATAATTTAAAGTAGTGGCATGTTTAGGGGGGGCCAGGGGCCTGGCCCCCCTGAAATTTCCCAAG
The DNA here is from genome assembly GCA_029168905.1 of Artemia sp. Kazakhstan ARC1039. Taxonomy (NCBI): domain Eukaryota; kingdom Metazoa; phylum Arthropoda; class Branchiopoda; order Anostraca; family Artemiidae; genus Artemia; species Artemia sp. Kazakhstan ARC1039. The sequence goes on from JAQQPU010024713.1 coordinate 11,151, forward strand.
ATTGTCAATACCATTCCAATTCAGTTTTTATTTTTTTTTTATTAGTCTGGAGCTGGTGCCCCCCCCCCTCAACCGCTGATTTAAAGCAGCCCATAGTAGTTTTACTCTTCCAACACACTCAGAAACTTTATAAAGTCATTTCATACCCAAAAACCATGCTCAAATCTCCTCAGTTTAACTGGTTAGGCCTAGACCTATGTCTATTTGAAGAACAAATCAGTACAAAATTTGTCAGCTCTAATTTTCTCATATTTTTTAGGGCCAGTGGTGCAGAGATCTTGATATTGTCCCACTTATCTCAGACAATCTTATTGAAGATTATTACAAAGCTTCAAATTCAGCCAGCCGGCAACTCAAGAGAAGCTACAGCTTTTTGGTGGAGCAATATATTGACCTGGAAACGGTGCATATTTTAGAAGCGGAAGGACTTTTTGGAAATAAAGGGTTAGTGATAAAAGGGAGTTGCTATCACAGTTTTAAAAAGAGGGACAAGCCACATTCAATCAAAGTCTATCTTTCATGTGACAGTCAGATTATCAACAGTGCTTGTTCATGCGTTGCTGGAAGTGTTTTTTGCAATCACCTGGTGTCGCTCTTGAAAATTATCAGTTTGATGCAAAGTCGGAAGTACAAAGAAATCCCTGCCTCCCTGAGCTGCACCGAGATGCCTCAACAGTGGAATTACATGAGAAAGCGGGATCTTGAGCCACAAAAGGTGATGGACATTGACATTCGCCAAGTTCGGGAAGGAGGACCGTCAACTCCAAAGACAGTGCAGCTGTATGACCCGCGGGTCAGTAAAGATGATTGTCTCAGTCTGAGATTGCGAGTTGTGCAACTTAGTTTTTCCCTTAGCCCGACTGTATCTGCATTTTCAGGTAGGACAGAGTTTCTGTTACATAATCTTTGTTTATTTTT
>JAQQPU010024715.1:519-12473 GCA_029168905.1 Artemia sp. Kazakhstan ARC1039
AAATTTTGATTGGATGTGTTTGGGGAAATGATGGGCTTGGTGGGGGGCTAGTTGAACTCACTAGCTTTCTGAATTTCCAATCGAATGAGCCTTTTTTGAAGTTTCTACGACAACGCCTTCTATAAAAACCTTATATGACCCCAGGGTATAACTTAAAACCTTTGCCCCGAGGGTTCTGGGGGAGTGTCCTCCTCAAAAATATTTTTTCTATGTGGAAATCAACTATGCTGAACAAAATGGCTATCTCAAAATTTTGATTGGATGTGTTTGGGGAAATGATGGGGGGAGGGGGGCTAGTTACACTCCAATCACTTTCGACTATTAAAAAGGGCACTAGCTCTTTAATGTCCAATTGATTGAGCCTGTTTTGAAGTTTCTGCAACAACGCCTACTATAAAAACCTTATATGCCCCCAGGGCATAACTTAAAACCCTTGCTTCGAGGGTTGTGGGGGAGTGTCCTCCTCAAAAATATATTTTTCTATCTGGAAATCAACTACGCTGAACAAAATGGCTATTTCAAAATTTTGATTGGATGTGTTTGGGGGAATGGTGGGTGTGGGGGTTTGGCTAGTTGCCCGCCAATCATTTTCGACTATTAAAAAGGGCACTAGAACTCTCGATTTCCAATCGAATGATCCCCCTTTGAAGTTTCTACGACGACCCCTTCCATATGAAGTGCCTCCAGAAAAAAAAAAATCAAACATTGGAGCCGTATGGCCTTTACTTTAGGCAACGCTACAGCGTTGCCTCTGATAATGTCTAAGTAAGTGAAGCTATCCATTTGATCGACCTTCTCGTTACCTAACATCACCTCTTCAGCTTCACTTATTCCTAGTCTTAATGACTTAGTCTTCTTAACATTAATTTGTAAATTTATTCGTGCACCCTGAACTCGCAAAGCCTTTAAAAATTCATTCATTTTGCTAACATTTTCATCTAAGATGCCTAGATCATCAGCATAATATAAGTCTAGGAGGTCATTTCCTCATTTGATTCCGTGTTCTCCCATTTCCTTTGCTGTGCTCCTTAGGACAAAGTCCATCAAAATTGAATTGAATTTATTGAAAAAAGACAAAACAAGAAATATATCGCTGAATTGCAAGATCAACGGTAAATTACACACAGTGTGTCACAAACTTCAACATAGTCTCCTCCGCAAGGCTCTACGGCCAGGAGAAAACAGGGGAGAAACAAACTAAAAAAATTTAACAAATACATTCATCAAAACATTTTTTAAATAATAAAATTCACATCGCTAAACCGAACAATAATCCCCCCCCCAAAAAAAAAATCTAAGCTAGGCAAGGGAGTAATACATGATTCCACCCACACACACGAAATACATAACCAATCCAGAGACATCAACTCATCGGTGAACCGGGGAAAAAATTAATTATTTGTAAGATCTCTAGCGTACTTTTTGAAGATACCAAACGAGTGGCGGCCCCGTGTAGACTCCGGGAGTGTTACAAGCTATCAGAGAATTGAATTCAGACCGTATTGACGGAGTGTAAGGTATCTGTAAATTATTGGAAGCGCGGAAATAATAAGTCGATTGCTCAAAAAAAAAAAAATTATTACATAGGGCAGTAGGAAGCTGGCTATGAAACCTCAAAAAATTAAAAGAAGCACAAGACAGAAAGTTGAGAGATCTCAAGTCAAGCAAGAGTTTAAGTAGAGAACAGTTAGAATACCATATAAGAGTCCTTGCTTTATCATATTTTGAAAGTGGCTTCAGTGAATGAGGGAAAAGTTGACAACATAATAATAGAACAGTAAGAAACATAAGCCTGAACTAGGCTGTAGAATAGGAGCATAAAAATTGACCATGGCAAAACGTATTTAAATTTTTTAAGGATCCTGAGGCTTCTGGAGACATTCAGTTTAATAAGGTCAATATGATGCTAGAAGGAGAGATTTACATCAAGCAAGACGCCTAGGAATCGAACGTAATGATCCTTAGGCCTATTAAGGGAACCCCTCGATATTGGTATTTCATTTGAACCAGAACAAGCCCTTGAAACTCTTGTGAAAATAAGAAAATATGACTCCAACATTTAAGGCAAGACAATTAACATCAAAACACCGAGTAACTCTTTCAGAAAGGGCAACCATGTTTGAACTGAGATCAGGCTCAGTTCTACCGGCTTCTTCCAAGAGTGCTGTCATCCGCAAAAGCTGTAAGTGTATCGGAGAAGGACGGACTCTTGTTAAAATTAGTGACAAAGGTTGACAAAGACGACAGCAAGTGGTAGGTTTTAGATTCTAACCGCATTTATGAAGTCATTAACATAAATTAAAAACAGTATCGGCCCAATCACGGATCCTTGTGGAACACCAAACTCTATTTCAGAGGGGTTGGAAAAGAGAGGATCAATCGAGGTATCTCGACCAGATAAATATGATAGAAACCAAGAATAAGTACTCCCTCGTATTCCAATACGGGATAGTTTCCAAAAAAGAATCATGTGTGTTATTGAATCAAATGTTTTTTTTGTACATCGAGAAAAAGAGCAGCAGGTATCAGACCAGAGTCAATAGATATATGTATATAATTCAATAGATTTGCACATGCATGCTCAGTTGAGTGCTTGGCCCTGAAACCAAGCTGGGAATAATGAAAAAAATGTTTAGAATTAAGAAAATTAAGAAGTGAAGAAAGCATAGCTTTTTCAAAAATTTTACTAAACACTTATAAGAGAGATATAAGTAGCAGGATCATTCTGTAAACCACTTTTAAAAAGTATAATAAAACGAACACGCTTTAAATCACTTGGGAAGAGACCATTTTCAAAAGACATATTGACAAGTCTCGTAAGAATAGATAAGATGACAGGAAGAATGAACTTGACAACCTTAGTAGAAATAAGGTCTGGGTCAGAAGATGAAGAACCCTTCAGACCATTAACAATTCTGGCAATTTCAGTTTCATAGATAGGCTCCAAAGCCATTGATTTAAGACAAAGAGGTCCAAGATAAGGCCTAAAATCATTTGGAGAAAAAGAAGGACTCACAAAAGGGGCTGTAGTTTTCCAGATATTAGCAAAGTAAGAAGTAAGTACATCTTGCACTTTCAGCTCACACTCTACGATTTTACCATCAATCAAAATACTTGAAGGGACAGAAGGGGGCTGAAAAGATGGCCTGATAACAGAATTGATTGTTTGCCATGTTTTCTAATGTCTTTACCGCACACAGAGAATTCACTATCGTAAAATGATGATTTGGGCCTCCAGCAAAGAGAATTCTAAACTTCTATAAGCTTTAAAAATTTGAAGTCCATAATCACTCGAAGAAGGCTTAGAGGACCTGTAGGCCTTCCAAAGATTTTTTTTTGCCTCCAGCTTTTAAGGAGTCATCCAAGGATTCAAATGGGTTGTTCTCTTCAACCCAGGATTCAACTGGGAAGCCTAACAAGTATCCAATTTAATCTTACGCAGCGCAATAGCGCTGCCTAAGTAAAGAACGATGTTGGCAGAATTTATTATTTATTTTTTGTTTTTTTTTGGTTTCTTGGTCTTAAACCAGGGCACTTCATATCGAAGGGGTTGTCGTAGAAACCTCGAAAAGGGCTCATTCGATTGGAAATTGGAGTGGCTTGTGCCCTTTTTAATAGTCGAAAGTGATTGGAAGGCAACTAACACCCCTTCCACGCCCACCATTTCCCCAAATACATCCAATCAAAACTTTGAGATAGCCATTTTGTTCAGCGTAGATGATTTTCAGATAGAAATTCTGTTTTTGAGGAGGACACTGCCCCACAGCCTTCAGGGCAAGGGTTGTAAGTTATACCCTAGGGGCATATAAAGTTTTTATAGAAAGCGTTGTCGTAAAAACTTCAAAAAAGGCTCGTTCGATTGGAAATTCAAAGGGCTAGTGCCCTTTTTAATAGTCGAAAGTGATTGGAGTGCAACCAGCACCCCTCTCACGCCCAGTTTTTCCCCAAACACATCCAATCAAAATTTTGATATACACATTTTATTTAACGTAGTTGAAAGTTCTGGAAATTAGGTCTTTGAGGATGACACAACCCCCCCCCCCTCCACAACCCTCAGGGCAAGGATTGTAAGTTATGCACAGGGGGCATATAAGGTTTTTATAGAACGCGTTGTGGTAGGAACTTCAAAAAGGGCTCATTTGATTGGAAATTAAAATGGCTAGTCCCCTTTTTAATAGTCAAAAGTGACTGGAAGGCAACTAACACCCCTTCCAAGCCCACCATTTATCCAAACACATGCAATCGAAATATTGATATAACCATTTTGTTCAAAGTAGTTGAAAGGTCCGGAAATTATATGTAAGAGGATGACACCCCCCCCCACAGCCCTCAGGGTAAGAGTTGTAAGTTATGCCCTGGGGGCATATAAGGTTTTATTGAAAGCTTTGTCGTAGAAACTTGAAAAAGGGCTCATTCGATTGGAAATTCAAAGGGCTAGTGCCCTTTTTCATAGTCATAAGTGATTTGAGGGCAACTAACCCCCCTCTCAATACCACCTCTCCCCCAAACACATCCAATCAAATTTTTTAGATAGCCATTTTGTTCAACGTAGTAAAAAGTTTTAGAAATTAGGTCTTTGAGGATTATAACCCCCTCCGAGCCATCGGGGCAAGGGTTGTAAGTTATGCCCTGGGGGCATGTAAGGTTTTTATAGAAAGTTATGTTATAGAAACTTCAAAAAGGGCTCATTCGATTGGATATTAGAAGGTCTTGTGCCCTTTTTAATATTCGAAAGTGATTAGAGTATCACTAACACCCCTCTCACATCCACCATTTCCCTAAACACATCCAATCTAAATTTTGAGATCGCCGTTTGTTCGACGTACAAATGATGTACGACGTAAAATACTAAAGAATGTGCTTTGTCAGTTCAATATACTGATACTTAGTAATCAAAATGTGAATATTATTTGATTTATTAAAGTTATAAAAGTAAAAACTTTTATATTTGTTCAGTAAAGTGCAAATTATGTTCTCGCTTTGGGAATGCGTAGGGGTTTTGAGCCCTACTCATATTAATTTCTGTTCGTTTTGAGTTTCATTTATCTATCGATGCTGATTTGGGGTAGTTTCACGTTTGGTAGATTATTTGATTTCATTTTGCTCATTTTTGGTTTAATGGAGTTCTTTACTTTTCTTTGAAAAACTTATTTTGTGGAAAAAGTTCTTTTAATTAATTTCTTTCAAAGAGTCATAGAAAATAAAAGTGAATCTACATCAGATTTATTTTCAAAAATACCCGACCAATGACCTGCCAACCACGATCTAAGAACAGGCAACTTCCAATCATTAAATTTTAAAGATGAGAAATCAGCTCCCTGGTGTCTCCTAGGTAAGGAGTCAGAAAAATCTTACTCGGAAAAAACAGGTAAATGATTTGAGATACCACTCATCAATACAGAATTGTGCACCAAAGTCAACGATGAAAAAACATTATCAAGCGAAGAAGCAGTAGGTTCAGTTATGGGAGTCGAAGTACATGCTGAAGGTAATGTGCCATAAGCAAGCATAGATAAGAGAAAATCCATGGAAGAAGATGACCTCCGGTCACAAAAATTAATATTGAAGTCACTCATGATGACAAGTCCACATGAATTTTAAAGGATTTCTTCCAAAACCTCATCAAGAATCTGAAGGAAAGAGGGAACAGACCCACTAGAAGACCAGTAGATATTACCGACAATCAGAAGTTTAGTTTGGGTTTTAATTTCAATAAACATGGATTTGAAAATCCCTTCTTCATTTCTTCACAGGTCATGTCTTACAGAGTACTGAAGATATTCTAAAACATAAACAGCCAGGCCACCTTTAGCCACCCTACCACGGTTCAAATATTCCATCTTATACCAAGGGAGATGCAATAGAGATTTAGTTTTCGAAGCGAGGAAAGTCTCACAAAGACCAATAAAATCGGGGTGGCCATCACGTACTATTTGTTTTAACTCATTAAATGAGAACAAGACCTTAAACATATAGCTGAAGCACAGAAAAACTACCACCTCGTTTGGAAACTAGGTCTAAACCCGAAATATACTTACTAGCAGTTGAAGAATGTTGATTTGATGTAAATTTATTATACTGACCTATTGAATTATTTATGAAACTAAGAACATCAATTGGATTATTTTAAAGCTGAAGTAGTCGCTCATCCAAGAAGAGGATTTCACCGGAGAGTCGGGCAAATTCAAGTTACCTTCGAACTAGGATTCACCAAGTCCCCCCCCCCCCCAGCTTGGAATAGCCCCATTTTTCAAACAAACAAAACAGAATAGAACAAACAACGATAGACCATAGAACAAAAAAAGCTTAAAACTAATTTCATGTTGAATGAAGTTTTCTAGAAGAGGTAGCTTCGTTAAAACACTACCATTATTGCCCAGGAAAAAAAATTCGGATCGTAGAATCAGTCATTTATTAATTATAGCCTGTGCGACTGGACACTTAAACGCGTATGAAGGGTGGTCAGCTGAGCCACATAGGCTGCATTTCATACGTTTCTTGCACGGATTGTCTTTAGATTTTGGATGATCACCAGAGCATCTTGCACATTTATGAGGATTCTTACACAATTTCGCGACGTGACCGAATTCTTGACAGTTATAACATTGCATAGGCAGAAACTTGAACGCAACCTTGCTTAACTCCTTATTTAATACAAAACTAACTACTGACCTCATTTCCTACCTTAACCATGGCAATGTTTTTCTCGTACATAGCAGGAATTATTTTAATGTATTTATCTAGCATACAATACAAGGATAGGATTATTCCTAAAGCTCTTTTATCGGCTGAATCAGACACTTACTCATAATCTATAAAACTGAGGACTAAAGGGATCTAAGAATGAAAATTTGGTCGACACATACTCACATACTCTACCCTTTCTAAAACCCCACTGTTCTTCCCATAAAACTTTATCTACAGCATCTCCAAGTCTAAAAATTATCATCATAACAAGTAATTTGCTTCATACAGAAACCAGGCTAATGACTATAATTACCATACTCACTCTTATCACCTCTCTTATGGAGGGGATGAATTCGAGTTCTCCTAAAATCACTAGGTACTTCCCCCTTTTCAACAATCAGTCATAATCTTCAGTAACTTATTTCTAACCTAAAAACCGTCATATTTAAAACACTCATTTACCACACTATCAGCACCTAGGGCCTTATTGTTTTTGATCCTTTTAGTACTGTAACTCATTCTTCCTCACAAAATAAATCTTCATTCACACCCAAAGTGTCACAAACTTTTTTATTTGTTTTCTAAATGTTTTCCTGTATTCTATACCAGTTTAGCACATTCTTAAAATGTTTTGCCCATCTCTCGTAACTCTTTCCTTATCACTAATTGTGGCCCGTTCCTATCTTTGACTGGGAACGAGTCCAGATTGACTATCCCCTCTCAATTTATTAACGTGCCAATACAATATTTTACTATTTTGCAGTTTGACTGCATCTTCCAGATCTTCGACAATTTTTTCCATGGTCACACATCTTTCACACAATTTTTTCCAGATCTTCGACAATTCCTTCACTCTCCTTAATTAATATTTTAATGCTTTCTCTAATTTGTACACATTATTTTCATATGATACATCACTCAAATAATGCTTGTACAAGCTTCTTCTTCTCTCTATTAAACATAAGGCATTTTCAATAATAACCCTAGCTGCGTTTTTAACTTTCTTCCCTAAGACACCACAAGCGACTTCACAAACTATTTTTCTAAAATTATTCCAACCATCTTCTACATTGTCAAATTTTAAGCTCACCTGTTGAGTATTCAATTGCTCCTGTAATTTGTCTTTCAATCATCCTGGAGTCTACCAACGACATAACTTCCCAGAAGTTAGTTATCCTTCCTAAAGTTCAGCTTTAAATTAACCCTGGACGCTACTGGATGGTGATCTTTACTTTTAACATCAGTAAAAAAACTCCTATACACACTAGTATCTTAGATCGATCCTGCCGGTCTTTGTTTACTATAACATAATCAATTAGGTTAGCTGTCTTACCATCATCTGAATACCATGTTAATTTATGGCCCATTTTATTACCTCATAATGTTTTATACCAACAAAATTGCAGCAGTCTGTAACCATTACTGTTTTCTTTTTCTGTACTAAATTTACAGAGGCTAGGGTACCATCTATCCCTATTTCTGCCAATCTGGGCATTAAAATCCCCTAATAAAATTCGCATATTTCTTCCATTGCGCCTACATGTTTTACTACATAGTTCGCCTATTGGGGTACACTTTCCCTCCTGGAAGACTCATAAGCTACAAACTTGTAATATTCAGAGCAGATATGCTAAATTCAGGGGAAATATACAAATAATTCAGGTGCGGTTCATTTTCAAAATAAGTGTAACCCCCAAATAAGGACCCTCATACGCGTTGTTTTTGTTTTTTTTAATGTAAAGGCTTATTGTTAGCTCCAAAATTTTTTTGCTACGCAAATGATACGTTTAGCAATTGGTTAAATCGTAATGACGGACCCAGGAAGATTTTTCTTTCAAAATCAATGAAAAAAATTTCCGAAAAATAAGTTTTCACAGAAAAGAAAAGGCCATTTTAAACTTAAGCTCAGGAGATACAAATACCTGTTAAAATTCAAATTTAAAACGACCAGATATTACTATTAAAGAATAAATGAAACCCAAAACGAACAGAAATTAAATAAACAATCATAGCAAAAAAATACAACAAGTAATAATATAAATGAATAAATAGATCTTAAGCAAGTAATGCTTGGATTGAATATGAAAATCAAGCTTAAAACGAAAAAAATATTTTGTAATTAAAGCATAAATGAAACTTAAAACGAACAGAAATTAAATAAACAATCAATGCGAATCAACATACAATATATATTAATGTAAATGAATAAATAAATCTTAAAACGAGTGAAACTGAAATTGAATATGAAAATCAAGTTTGAATCGAATAAAAATAACTACAAACAAGAGTTTGGGTATCGCCTCACTGTGTACCGTGAGTAAAATGTGATATATTTAAAATACAAAACTAAAGTTCCTTCTTTCTAAAGATAATTCCGACTTCCTCTAATTAAGTTTAAATCTAGTTTCAAAAAAAAAGAAAAGTCCTTAATCAGCAAAGAGAAAAATTGCAGTTAGCCTCAGACAAAGAACGGCGCTATCCAGCTTTGGATTTCGCTAAGATAGTGGGCATTTGAATCATCAGAAATATTTAAGACAGATTATTGGATGGAGGGTTTGGCCCGCCTCAGGACTTAGGCCAATCGTGGGTAGCTCCCACGACACATGATCAGGACTTACGATATATAGTGAAGAAAAGTGTTTTTCGTGCTCTCATTATTGTCGACAGAATTATATTAGCATTCAGGCATTGCGATTCAAATTATTATGCAGTTATTGTAGAGCCTTGGTTATTATTTGCCGTCATTTGAAGTGACCCATTGCTGTACAACTAAACATGTAAGTCTCAATAAAACCATTGTTTTTTTATTTTGTGTTTATTTTATTTTATATGTCTGGATCTAGTCACACGACAGGTAATTAGTTCGTATGTCTCCAAGTTACGTTCCCAGTGAATCTGATCTCCAGATAGCTCGAGGAAAAGAGGTTACATTTATATAGCTACACATTTTATTTTCTCTCAATAATTGAGGGTGGCGCGGTCGTAAATTTACTTCCCTCCCCATTGCTGTGGCGCAGGCCTTGATGGCACAATCTTTAGCGCTATAAGCGGCGCTATCGGAGAACTTATAAGGTGTAAGTTCACGGCTTTTAAGCATAATATTATATTTGACGCGGTCAATATTTATTACCACATTTGCCTCAGTCATTTCTTTTATCGCTACAAATGGCGCGTCGAAAATTGGAGAAAATCATGCGAACTAATTACGCTACAAACTTTGTAATTTAAATTTAATTATTGGAGAGATACAGACATATAAGTAAAGTGATTAGGCCTATAACTGCTAAGCTACTACAGGAAACCCTTTAAAATATCTCATAGGAGATAATAGCCTCCCCCAAAATAGGTTAAGTGAAAAAATGAATTTATTTCGAGTTATTCAAACGCAAAAAAAAAATGTCAGAAGATTTAGAAGAACAATTAAAGGCGCAAAAGTTGGTCGCGAAAAATATAGAAATAGCAAAGTCTATCCCGCAGTACAATGGTCAATCAGATATTGACGAATTTAATATCCAATTGGCCCAGTTTGTAGAACTAACAAAAACAGAGCTAGAAACGTTAGTCGACATGCTTCTATTACGATTAAAAGGCCAGGCCTTAACCTTTCTAAAGCAGATTGAACATACTATAGGTGACGACGCTAGCTTGCCAATAAATACGGTGGACAAATTATTAACGGCATTTAAAGATAGATTTACCGAAATCAGTTATATAAATAAATTAAAACACGGAATGGTGTGCTTTGACTGTTCACAAAATATAAGAGAATATCTTGATAATATACGCATTTCAGTAGAGGCAAAATACGGAAGAGGTTCAGGACAACTGTATGAAAAAGTCATACTAAATACCTTTTTGCAAGGGCTACCCCCAAAAATATATAGAATGGTAATATCCAAAAATATTCAGACGTTGGATCTTGCAGTTCAGGAGGTAGATCGATTGATCGAAGTCGACACGATGGTCGCAAATCACAGTAAAGCAAAAATAAATAGCCTAGGCGATTCAAACGCGAACATAATCTTCAAGGGCGATCAGGTGTCTCCCAATTTCTTTTCAAGGGATAACTCCCCAGTGCCACAAAGAAATAAAACGCAAGAACCCGCTAGGCAGAAAACAGTACGTTTTCAGCCTGTCAAACAATCCAGTTATGAAAATAACCCTACAATAATAAGATGCTATATTTGTAATCGTGTTGGGCATATCGCGAGAGAATGCCGTTATGTCCCCTATCGCATACCAAGAATTGCTGTCGGTAGTACGCAATATTATGGCAACCATTTGTTCGGAAGAACAAATTTTAGCGCCGGTGATGCACTAGGCTATAGCCAGGGAAGATAGCGCCAATCAGTACCTTACAACGCGTACCAACCAAATTTTTATACCCCTCTCCCTAATAGACAAATAAATTACCGATTTGAAAACCCAAATAATCGCCAAAGCCAATATAATGCGAGAAAGCTATATAGAAATCACGAAAATTTGCCGACGGGAAGTGAAAATTTTGCAAGCCAACGGCATTGGCAGTCAGCGCCAGCAAGCGGCACTGACGCAAGACATCCAAGATACCATAATAATATATGGCGAAGGCAGACAGATGTAAATCAATTAGATATGCCTACGGAATCTCATATGTCTGAATATCTATTACAGGCACCGACGCATGAAATAAATCCTCAGGGAAACGTTTCAGGCCCCTCAGAAATATAAATTGTACCCAGAGGGTGCCCAGAATATTTAATAGGTCCAAACTAATAGTAGTACCGTCTTGTAGTGATAGTATTAACAAGTTACCTATATTTAATGATTTTTGTGTAGAAAACGTTTACTTTAAGGCTTTGATTGGCAGTGGTACCACGGTTAACAACATAAACTCATGCGTATTCAATATGTTGCCTCCCCATATTAGACAACAAAGAAATTTTAATAATCCCAATTTAACTAGCGTGACAGGGCACAAATTGAATGCAAGAGGCTCAATTCGCCTAGACATAAAAAGGGATAACAGAATATTTTTGACAAATTTTATAATATGCGATAATTTTCCGTATGAAGCAATTATAGGCGCAAATTTTTTAAGGTCTAATAGAGTACTATTAGACGTAGCGAACGAAAGACTTGTCTACCCGGCTAAGGTAGGGGAAGAAATTTCTACCTTAAGAAATCGTAACAGAGGTTACGAAGACAACGTAACAATAAATAAAATTTCTGGCGGTATAATGTCGCAATCTTTTGAACCTCATGTCTTGCAAGGAGGAAAAGGAATA
>JAQQPU010024716.1:0-12473 GCA_029168905.1 Artemia sp. Kazakhstan ARC1039
GATAACTCTCCTTGAAGTTTTGTTTGGCTGTCTCAATTTTTGCATGTCTATAATCTTCATCATTGTGATAACACATCTTGCTGTTTTGTTTTGCTCTCTCAATTATTACTTCTCGATACGCCTGGTCGGTTGAATACCTTTGTTTTGCTCTCTCAATTTTTACTTCTCGATACGCCTGGTCGGTTGAATACCTTTGCTTTTCTCTTTTCAAGATACTATCTCTGTTGTTTGTGTAGTACTGTTTTTTCAAATTGCGTATAGCTTGCTTCGATCTAACCAATATTCTAATCAAGAATGAGAGAATTTACATCTTTGTCGTTCTTAAGTAGTAATTATGACGTCACGGCGTAATGATTTTATTGACGTCATGGCGCAATGATATTATTTCATGACGTCATCAGAAACAACAATATAATTTCGTGTTTTTCTATTCACGTCATAGCTCTAACATAAAGCTATGACGACATTCATTATTTATCTAGTAGGGTTTCAGACAAGGTAGTTCTAATGATGTACTTTTGTTTTGATGTTACTCTATGTTTAGGAGCTATGGGTTTTATATTTCTTAGCATGGGACTGATCGTCTCTTACTAGGTTGCTAGCTACTGCTGCAACCCAAATTATAAGAGGCAGCCTGGCCGAGTGATCCAAGACACTGGTGTTAGCCACCAGTCTCTTCGGAGACTTGGGTTCAAATCTTACCGCTGGTATACGATTATGTTTGAAAGACTGCAGTGTGAAAAGACATCAAAAATGCAGTTTTTGGTGGAAAAATTTATTCTCTTTTAGAAATAATTTATTTTAGTTACTATAGATTTTTAACCCAATTAATTTCCTTTAAAATGAGCTATTGAACAACTCTCTTCGATGTTCCAGTGCCAAGCTATCTGTGGAAAAGAAAAAAGAAAAGAGAAAAATATCCCGTTTGGGGAGAATAACGTGGTTAAAGTCAATTTTCTTGATTTTCAAGCCAATATATTTCCCTTGCTGTTCAAGCCAAGGGACAGAAAGATTCATATACAGGGGTTTCGGACAAGGCGGTTCTAATGGTGTACTTTTTGTTTTGATCTGACTCCTTTGTTAGGAACTATGGGTTTTTATATTTCTTAACATTGGACGTGATCGTCTCTTACTAGGTTGCTAGCTACCGCTGCAACCCGGATTTAAAATGATCAATTGAACAACTCTCTACGATGTTCCAGTGCTAAGCTATCTATGGAATATAAAGTTTAAAATACAACCTTATCACGAACTGTTTGATTGCTTCAAAAATCAAATGTCTTTGAAAAGACAGCAGTATGGAAAGACATCAAAAATACAGTTTTTAGTGGAAAAATTTATCCTGTTTTAAAATAATTTGTTTTAGTTACAAATGGTTTTTAACCCAATTAATTTCCTTTAAAATGAGCCATTGAACAACTCTCTACGATGTTCCAGTGCAAAGCTATTTCTGGAAAAGAAGAAAAAAAGAAAAAAATATCCCGTTTGTGGAGAATAACGTGGTTAAAGTCAATTTTATTGATTTTCAAGCCAATATATTTCCCTTGCTGTTCAAGCCAAAGGGCGGTAAGTTTCCTTTCAAGGGGTTTCGGACAAGGCGGTTCTAATGGTGTACTTTTTATTTTGATCTGACTCCTTTTTTTTAGGAATTATTGGCTTTTACATTTCTTAATATTGGACGTGATCGTCTCTTACTAGGTTGCTAGCTACCACTGCAACCCGGATATAAATTAATGTAATAATTAAAAAACACCATTTATGATGAGCTATATCGGTCCTTTATGTAATTATGTTTGAAAGACTGCAGTGTGAAAAGACATCAAAAATGCAGTTTTTGGTAGAAAAATTTATTCTCTTTTAGAAATAATTTATTATAGTTACTATAGATTTGTAACCAAATTAATTTCCTTTAAAATGAGCTATTGAACAACTCTCTTCGATGTTCCAGTGCCAAGCTATCTCTGGAAACAAAAAAAAATATCCTGTCTAGGCAGAATGTTGTAGTAGCTGCCACATTTCTTGATTTTCAAGCCAATATGTTTCCCTTGCTGTTCAAGCCAAGGGATAGAAAGTTTACTATACAGGGGTTTCGGATAAGGCAGTTCTAATGGTGTACTTTTTGTTTTGATCTGACTCCTGTTTTAGGAGCTATGGGTTTTTGTATTTCTTAACATTGGACGTGATCGTCTCTTACTAGGTTGCTAGCTACCGCTGCAACCCGGATTGACCTTAAAGATAATAATAACTGTACTAGCCTACACTCTATAGCTAAGTGGCCTATAAAATTTAGTATAGGCAAGAGGTCGTTCTTTATTCTATTTTAACCCAATTAATTTTCTTTAAAATGAGCCATTGAACAACTTTCTACGATGTTCCAGTGCAAAGCTATCTCTGGATAACAAGAAAGAAAGAAAAAAATATCCCGTTTAGGCAGAATATTGTAGTAGCTGCCACTTTTCTTGATTTTCAAGCCAATGTATTTCCCTTGGTGTTCAAGCCAAATGACAGAAAGTTTCCTATACGTGGGTTTCGGACAAGGCGGTTCTAATGGTGTACTTTTTGTTTTGTTCTGACTCCTTTTTTAGGAACTATGGGTTTTTATATTTCTTAACATTGGACGTGATCGTCTCTTACTAGGTTGCTAGCTACTGCTGCAACCCGGATTAATTTACTTTAAAATGATCCATTGAACAAGTCTCTACGATGTTACAGTGCTAAGCTATCTATGGAATATAAAGTTTAAAATACAACCTTACCACGAACTGTTTGATTGCTTCAAAAATCAAATGTCTTTGAAAAGACATCAGTATGGAAAGACATCAAAAATACAGTTTTTAGTGGAAAAATTTATCCTGTTTTAAAATAATTAGTTTTAGTTACAAAAGGTTTTTAATCCAATTAATTTCCTTTAAAATGAGCCATTGAACAACTTTCTACGATGTTCCAGTGCAAAGCTATCTCTGGATATTTATATAATGTATGTATTGGGTTTTTATTCCAATGACCGTCTTTTAGTGGAAAATTTTAATATATTGACCTTAAATATAATAACTGTACTATAGTTAAGTGGCCTATAAAATTTAGTATAGGCAAGAGGTCGTTCTTTATTATAATGATTACAAACAGGAAAAAGCCTACGGCTTTTTCTTCTTTGGAGTAGTAAGAGACAATTTTCAAAAAATCAGGCAGGGAACTAAGTCTAATGTATCCAATTGTTTGTTTTCCTAATGATCGCCTTTTAATATAAACCCGTATTGCTACGAACTCTATGATTTGATACTGGGTAATCATTTTTGTCACTATACGTGATATACACATAGTTATCCGAGGCAGCTTGGCCGAGAGGTCTAAGGCATTGGTTTTAGCCACCCGTATCTTTCGAAGTGTGGATTCAAATCCCAACGCTGCCAGTATTTCATACCAAAGCAAACAAAGTACTTGTTTTAGTCTGAAATTTATAATCTTACTTTAGTTACTATGGGCTGAAGTTTGTTCTTTACTGTAATACAAACAGGAAAAAGCCTACGGCTTTTTCTTCTTTGAAATAGTAAGAGACGAACCTCAAACAATCAAGTAGCTAACTAAGTCCAAAGTCTGCAATGGTTTTTTATTGCAATGATCGTCCCTTAATGTAATTAAACTAAATTTTAAATTTTCAGGTATTTTTCTAGTCTAAATTAAAAGATTAAAACTATTGATCAGACACCATAAATATTTTTGCAGTTTATAACTTTAGCGATTCTGAACCAAAAACGAAAATAAAATAAAAATTAATTTTTTCAATTTTTACATCACGTCGCTCATTAATTCATATATGGTTATTAGTACACATTAGGTTTTAGATATTACGTCATGTCACTTATTACGTCATATATGGTTATTAGTACATAATCGGTAAAATATTCGTTCTTTATTATAATAGAGTTCGTTCTTTTTTATAATTGTTATTCAAGCTAAAGGGCGGTAAGTTTCCTTTATAGGGGTTTCGGACCAGGCGGTTCTATTGGTGTACTTTTTGTTTTGATCTGACTTTTTTTATTAGTTAGGGGGTTTTATATTTCTTAACATTGGACGTGATCGTCTCTTACTAGGTTGCTAGCTACCGCTGCAACCCGGATGCTAGCTACTGCTGCAACCCGGATAAATTACAAACAGGAAAAATCCTACGGCTTTTTCTTCTTTGGAATAGTAAGAGACGATCCTCAAATAATCAGGCAGCTTACTAGGTTTATAATTTGTTCTTTAACATAAACTTCAATTATCGGATATTTTAATATATCCTACTAGGTCTAGAGGTTGGGATAGCTCTCACCCAGTAGGCTTGAGTTCAATGTCTGTATGGGAAATTTTTACTTATGATGATTTTTAAGGAACATAATCTTAATTTCCTAATTTAATAAAAATAATTTGTTTTAATTACAAAAGTTTTTAACCCCATTATTTTCTTTAAAATGAGCAATTGAACAACTCTCTACGATGTTCCAGTGCCATGCTTTCTGTTGAATTACTAATCTATACAATAATGAAGTGGCGTATAAAATTTAGTATAGGAAAGAGGTCGTTCTTTATTATAATTAAAACTCGGATAAAAGATCATAAAACTATTAATTAGCTTTTAAGACGTATCCCATATGGTCTAGTAGCTTAGGGTAGTATGCTTTCAACCAACCGGCTTGGTCTCGAAACCCGGTGTGGGAATTATTTTTAAAACAAAATCTGAAGATATTAGTTAGCTAATTTGACAAGACATAGGTTACTGAGGGCAAGAGTTTGTTCCTTACTCTAATATCTGTTGGAAAGTATCGTAATTTTTTTTTTAATAAAAATAATAATTTTCGTTAATGACAAAAGGTTTCTATACACAGCAACTTCCTTGAAAATGAGCCATTACACAGCTCTTTCTTACGACCACGAACTGTTGGATTTAATACTTCAGTTACTATGGGTTACATTTCGTTCCTTAATGTAACTTTACTATATTCAGTCCTTTATGTAAACTTTACTATTCTATACTATAGTTAAGTGATCTATAAAATTTAGCATATCATAATAAATTCGATGATCAAGCCTTTATGTAATATAAAAAGACCTAATTTACAAATCAGTTACTATGAGCGAGGGATCGTTCTTTACTGTAATCAGTTACCACTTGGGTTTTCTTTTATGCTATATCATTACAAACAGGAAAAAGCGTACGGCTTTTTCTTTTTTTAAATAGTAAGAGACGAACCTCAAGTGTACTACCCCTGGAACCACCATTTATCAGTTACTATGGATGAGAGATCGTTCTTTACTGTAGCAACCTGGATAACCTATACTATAATTAAGTGGCGTATAATATTTAGCATAGGTAATAGGTCGTTCTTTATTATTATGGTCGGTTGAATACCTTTGTTTTGCTCTCTCAATTTTTACTTCTCGATACGCCTGGTCGGTTGAATACCTTTGCTTTTCTCTTTTCAAGATACTATCTCTGTTGTTTGTGTAGTACTGTTTTTTCAAATTGCGTATAGCTTGCTTCGATCTAACCATTATTCTAATCAAGAATGAGAGAATTTACATCTTTGTCGTTCTTAAGTAGTAATTATGACGTCACGGCGTAATGATTTTATTGACGTCATGGCGCAATGATATTATTTCTTGACGTCATCAGAAACAACAATATAATTTCGTGCTATGACGAAATTCATTATTTATCTAGTAGGGTTTCAGACAAGGTAGTTCTAATGATGTACTTTTGTTTTGATCTTACTCTATTTTTAGGAGTTTTAGGTTTTTATATTTCTTAGCATGGGACTGATCGTCTCTTACTAGGTTGCTAGCTACTGCTGCAACCCAAATTATAAGAGGCAGCCTGGTCGAGTGGTCCAAGACACTGATGTTAGCCACCAGTCTCTTCGGAGGCGTGGGTTCAAATCTTACCGCTGGTATACGATTATGTTTGAAAGACTGCAGTGTGAAAAGACATCAAAAATGCAGTTTTTGGTAGAACAATTTATTTTCTTTTAGAAATAATTTATTTTAGTTACTTTCGATTTTTAACCCAATTAATTTCCTTTAAAATGAGCTATTGAACAACCCTCTACGATGTTCCAGTTCCAAGCTATCTGTGGAAAAGAAAAAAGAAAAGAGAAAAAAATATCCCGTTTGGGGTGAATAACGTGGTTAAAGTCAATTTTCTTGATTTTCAAGCCAATATATTTCCCTTGCTGTTCAAGCCAAGGGACAGAAAGTTTTCTATACAGGGGTTTTGGACAAGGCGGTTATAATGGTGTACTTTTTGTTTTGATCTGACTCCTTTGTTAGGAATTATGGGTTTTTATATTTCTTAACATTGGACGTGATCGTCTCTTGCTAGGTTGCTAGCTACCGCTGCAACCCGGATAACATTGGACGTGATCGTCTCTTACTAGGTTGCTAGCTACCGCTGCAACCTGGATCTATGACATCCTCTTTCCAACCTGTACAATGAATTAGCTGTTCTCTGTCATCTTTGGGTATGTCCTGTTGTAGGTGTTCTAAAATCGTGCCCATCATTACATCAAAACCTTTCTTATTTGAAAGGGATCTTCGACTCTTCAATTTGTATTATGTCTTTATTTACTCGTAACTGTCACAATGCATTGTGGGGTATACTTCCCTGATGATAGCTACCTTATCAAGGTTCTCACCAAATAATTTTATTATTGTATTTTCATCCACAGAAACTCTAACATTGCTATCACCGTAGATGAAGTCTTGACTATTATTACGACAGAGTCTACTTGACACTTCTTCTATATAATGACTTAGTTCCTTGTACGAGCCCTCGACTTTTAGTAGATTAATATGTTGTACAATCTTAGATTTTGATACTGCCTTATATACGCTATTAATGAAACAAGTCAAGACAGGAAAATGTGGAGCTAGTGCCCATAGAGAACGCAAATAGCTCTGACATCCCTCATTTGGGCTACAGTATAACGAATGCCCATGCTTTCTTGTGTCCCTGTAATTGATTTCACAATAATCCAAGCCGCCAAGGTAGAAATTATCCACTTTGTCAGTTGAAAATTTTAATGCTATATTATTTTCAAGGATATCAAAAAGAATTTGACATAATTCAATATCCGTTGGATAGAGCTTGCAGATATCAGGGTGACATTGCCAAGTAACCTGCTGCCCAATTTTTGGTTTTGAATGTTTACTCAGATTGTTATAGGTGACTTCAGCCATCATAATTTCCTTGTCAGATCTAGATTCAGAGCATTTTTCAATAGTTGTCTCGTACTTTTCAGGACAGTTTGTTCTACTACACAGAGAATTTTTTGCCAAATGTTCAGTAGAACTAAAAGAACTGTTTAAAACACAGTTAGAAATACTTTTTTCTTGAGTCGGTGTTCCAGGAATTTGTTCTAAATCATTATTCTTACAAACACATATACTAATAACCCTAACAGGCTCGTTTTCGCCATAATTGAAAAACATTGCTTTTCCTTCGCTGCTGATAGGTATGCTTGTATATATATTTTTATTGCTGCTACATAAACTGCAATTGCTCCTTCCAAAATTAATATATGAATTTTCTAGGAAGTACGCCTCTGTATATTCACTGTGTTGTATTAAACTGACAACATTTCTTTTGGATATTACTATGAAGCTTTGCCAAAGCATTTCTAGCCGACTTTTCAACAGCATCCGCTCTTTCAAAGAGAATTTTAATCTGTAATTTTGAATACTTTTCGTGATCCCGATAAAACATGCGTAAAATTTTTCTCAATTTACAAAGATCAGCCTGCATTTTTGCCATCTTCTTGTATTTCTGAATGTAATTTTTCCCTTTGTCCTTATGCGTTCTTCGAAACAACCTCGCAGATAATTTAATTTTTTCATTATAGCTTTTGTCACCCCAGTATCTACCCATTATTCTGGTAGCAACTTTTTTCTTATGATTGTTTCGGTAATCTATATCGTTATCATACAGTTTCTTGCTCTTTTGTTTGGCTGTCTCAATTGTTGCATGTCTATAAACTTCATCATAATAATAACGCTGTTTGTCACTATCAATTTTCGCATGTCTATAAACTACATCATTATAATAACGCTGTTTGTCACTATCAATTTTCGCATCTCGACACGCCTGGTCGGTTGAATACCTTTGCTTTTCTCTTTTCAAGATGCTATCTCTGTTTTTTTTGGTAGTACTGTTTTTTTAACTTGCGTGTAGCTTTCTTGATTGAAACCATTATGTAACCATTAGTTGAATGTTTATGTCACGTATCAAGTATCAAAAACCTAACAAAAAATTAAACTAATTTTTAAATTTTCAGGTATTTTTCTAGTCTAAATTAAAAGAATAAAACTATTGTTCAGACACCATAAATATTTTTGCAGTTTATAACTTTAGCGATTCTGAACTAAAAACGAAAACGAAATAAAAATTAATTTTTTTAATTTTTACGTCACGTCGCTCATTAAGTCATATGTGGTTATTAGTACACAATAGGTTTTAGATATTACGTCATGTCACTTATTACGTCATATAGGGTTATTAATAGATAATCGGTAATTTTATAATAGAGTTCGTTCTTTATTATAATAAAAAATTAAGTTTTCCGTAAAAAATAATTAATTTTTTGAAAAATTAAGTAGAAATGGCACTAGATCTAGAGATTTCCTTTAAAATGAGCCATTGAACAACTCTCTACAATGTCTCAGTGCCAAGCTATCTGTGGAAAAGAAGAAGAAGAAGAAGAAAGAAAAAAACATCCCGTTTGTGGAATATTTTTCTTGGCCGAGTGGTCCAAGGCGCTGGTGTTAGTCACCAGTTTCTTCGGAGATGTGGGTTCAAATCCTACCACTGGTATACGATTATGACGTCATTGATCAATCTTTAATATGAAATATGCAATTTTTCGTAAAAAACTGATTCTATTTTAAAAATACATTGTTTTAAGTACAAAAAGTTTTTAACGCCATTAATTTCCTTTAAAATGAGCCATTGAACAACTCTCTACGATGTTCCAGTGCCAAGCTATCTGTGGAAAAGAAGAAGAAAGAAAAAAATATCCCCTTTGTGGAGAATAACGTGGTTAAAGTCAATTTTCTTGATTTTCAAGCCAATATATTTTCTTTGTTATTCAAGCCAAAGGGCGGTAAGTTTCCCTTATAGGAATTTCGGACAAGGCGATTCTAATGGTGTACTTTTTGTTTTGATCTGACTCTTTTTAGGAGTTATGGGTTTTTATATTTCTTGACATTGGACGTGATCGTCTCTTACTAGGCTGCTAGCTACCGCTGCAATCCGGATGTATTGAGTTTTTATTCCAATGACCGTCTTTTAGTGGAAAATTTTAATATATTGACCTTAAATATAATAACTGTACTAGCCTATACTATAGTTAAGTGGCCTATAAAATTTAGTAGAGGAAAAAGGTCGTTCTTTATTATAACCGGATAATAAACTGATTACAAAATTATCTTATCGAAAGATAAACTTGTATAAATATTGAATTCACTTATCACGTCTTATATGATATAATTCTAATAATAATTACTAAATGAGATCCTCAAGACTGACACAAGTTGTGATGAACTATATCGATCATTTATCTAATTTTGATCTGAATCTTTTTTTAGGAGTTATGGATTTTTATATTTCTTAACATTGGACATTTCTTAACATCGTACCGCGGCAACCCGGATGATCGTCTCTTACTAGGTTGCTAGTTACCACTGCAACCCGGACTAGCAACCACTGCAACCCGGACTAGCAACCACTGCAACCTGGATATCTGTTGAAACTTACATACTCCCCATCTATAATAAACTATATCGATCTAATATGTATGTATTATATTATCTTGTCAAAATATAACTGCGTATTAATATCACATTCACTTATTACTTCATATATGGTTAATACCGACGATTATGAAGATATGTCATATTGTTAATTTATCGACCCTACCCAGGGTCGATTTCTTTTAGTTTGTAATTTAGCTATCAATAAAACCATGATACCGACAATACTTAAAAAAATTCCAATTTACAGTATCGATCCCTTACGTATGATCTCTTAGTGATCGTCTTTTAATATAATTTCAGTTACTATGGACTAAAGTTCGTTGTTTAATGTAACTACAGGCAACAATTTGTTCTTTAATATAAGTGTTTATGAGAGGCAGCCTGGCCGAGTGGTCCAAGGCACTGGTGTTAGCCACCAGTCTCTTCGGAGGCGTGGGTTCAAATCTTACCGCTGTTATTATGTTTGAAAGACTGCAGTGTGAAAAGACTTCAAAAATGCAGTTTTTGTTGGAAAAATTTATTCTTTTAGAAATAATTTATTTTAGTTACTATAGATTTTTAACCCAATTAATTTCCTTTAAAATGAGCCTTTGAACAACTATCTACGAGGTTCCAGTGCCAAGCTATCTCTGGAAACAAAGAAAAAAAGAAAAAAAAAATATCTCGTTTAGGCAGAATGTTGTAGTAGCTGCCACTTTTCTTGATTTTCAAGCCAATATATTTCCCTTGCCGTTCAAGCCAAGGAACAGATATTATACTATACAGGGGTTTCGGACAAGGCGGTTCTAATGGTGTACTTTTTGTTTTGATCCGACCCCCTTCTTAGGAGCTATGGGTTTTTATATTTCTTAACATTGGACGTGATCGTCTCTTACTAGGTTGCTAGCTACCGCTGCAACCCGGACTAGGTTACTAGATACCGCTGCAACCCGGATAATGCTAGCTACCGCTGCATCCCGGATTTCTTAACATTGGACTGATCGTCTCTTACTAGGTTGCTAGCTACCGCTGCATCCCAGATTCTATGCTATATGATTACAAACAGGAAAAAGCCTAAGGCTTTTTCTTCTTTGAAATAGTAAGAGACGAACCTCAAACAATCAAGTAGCTAACTAAGTCCAAAGTCTGCAATGGTTTGTTATTGCAATGATCGTCCCTTAATGTAATTAAACTAAATTTTAAATTTTCAGGTATTTTTCTAGTCTAAATTAAAAGATTAAAACATTGATCAGACACCATAAATATTTTTGCAGTTTATAACTTTAGCGATTCTGAACCAAAAACGAAAATAAAATAAAAATTAATTTTTTTCACTTTTTACATCACGTCGCTCATTAATTCATATATGGTTATTAGTACACATTAGGTTTTAGATATTACGTCATGTCACTTATTACGTCATATATGGTTATTAGTAGAAACTCGGTAAAATATTCGTTCTTTATTATAATAGAGTTCGTTCTTTTTTATAATTTTTATTCAAGCCAAAGGGTGGTAAGTTTCCTTTATAGGGGTTTCGGACCAGGCGGTTCTATTGGTGTACTTTTTGTTTTGATCTGACTTTTTTTTTATTAGTTAGGGGGTTATATATTTCTTAACATTGGACGTGATCGTCTCTTACTAGGTTGCTAGCTACCGCTGCAACCCGGAAGCTAGCTACTGCTGCAACCCGGATAAATTACAAACAGGAAAAATCCTACGGCTTTTTTTTCTTTGGAATAGTAAGAGACGATCCTCAAATAATCAGGCAGCTTACTAGGTTTATAATTTGTTCTTTAACATAAACTTCAATAATCGGATATTTTAATATATCCTACTAGGTCTAGAGGTTGGAATAGCTCTCACCCAGTAGGCTTGAGTTCAATTTCTGTATGGGAAATTTTTACTTATGATGATTTTTAAGGAACATAATCAAAATTTCCTAATGTAATAAAAATAATTTGTTTTAATTACAAAAGATTTTAACCCCATTAATTTTCTTTCAAATGAGCCATTGAACAACTCTCTACGATTTTCCAGTGCCATGCTTTCTGTTGAATTACTAACCTATACAATAATTAAGTGGCGTATAAAATTTAGTATAGGAAAGAGGTCGTTCTTTATTATAATTAAAACTCGGATAAAAGATCATAAAACTATTAATTAGCTTTTAAGACGTATCCCATATGGTCTAGTAGCTTAGGGTAGTATGCTTTCAACCAACCGGCTTGGGTTTGAAACCCGGTGTGGGAATTATTTTTAAAACAAAATCTGAAGATATTAGTTAGCTAATTTGACAAGACATAGGTTACTGAGGGCAAGAGTTTGTTCCTTACTCTAATATCTGTTGGAAAGTATTGTAATTTTTTTTTAATAAAAATAATAATTTTCGTTAATTACAAAAGGTTTCTATACACAGCAATTTCCTTGAAAATGAGCCATTACACAGCTCTTTCTTACGACCACGAACTGTTGGATTTAATACTTCAGTTACTATGGGTTACATTTCGTTCCTTAATGTAACTTTACTATAATCAGTCCTTTATGTAAACTTTACTATCCTATACTATAGTTAAGTGATCTATAAAATTTAGCATAGGCAAGAGGTCGCTCTTTATCATAATCTTGTTTGAATTACAAAATTAGTATTATTGGTTAGATACCATAAATATTTTTGCAGTTTACATAATAAGTTTAGTGATTCTGGA
>JAQQPU010024717.1:2347-12473 GCA_029168905.1 Artemia sp. Kazakhstan ARC1039
GGGTCAGGGGTTATGTTGGAGGATCTGTCCATGAAGGAAGTTTTCATGGGGGAAGGGAAATTGCCATGAAGGGGGCGCCGGACTTGCCAGCATTATTTATTGGTTATTGAGAAGTATACAGACATTTTCAGGAAGGATTTTTTTCTGGAGGGAGGGGGGCTGGAGGAGGGGGTTACTCGGAAGAATCTTTCCGTGGAGGATGTTTCTTTGGGGTAAGGGACATTTCTATGAAGGGGGCGCCGGATTTCCAAGCATTATTTAAAAAACGATCAGAAATTAAATTAAAAAAAAACAAGTTTTTTCAACTGAAAATAAGAAGCAACATTAGAACTTAAAACGAACAGAAATTGTAATGTATATGAGGTGGTTCTCCCCCAAGTCAATACCTCGCTCTTTACGCTACAGTTTTTTTTAGTGCTTTCAAAAGAGCTATCCATTCTAATTAAACGGCCTTTGTGATTCAGGGGTTTGTGAATTATTTTTTTTTTAACTTTTAACGTAAAGAGCGTGGTATTGACTAAGGGGAGAACCCCCTCATATACGTAATAACATATACGTAATAAAAAAAAACAAGCGATACGGCTCAATAGTAATCGAAACTTTTAAAAACGGAATTTTGATGTCAATAAATGTATCAAAAGAATGGGTTTATAATGCTGATTCTAAATATATAAATTTTTTTAAGTTTAGTATTACTCATCAAAGGCTACGAGCCTGAGAAAATTTACTTGATTTTTAAAGAGGGGGAAAACATCCCCTACAAGTGAAAGAATTTTAATGAAAATTACACCGTCAGATTCAGCGTATCAGAAAACCCTATTACATAGGTTTCAAGCTCATATCTGCAAAAATCTGCAACTTTGTATTTTTTGCCAGAAGAAAAATACACGAATATAGAAGTTAGTTACGTAAGTTAATTTGTGAATTACGTCATAACCAAATTTAGAGACATCCATTTAACAAAAGAAAAGTGAAATTTTTATGCAAATTTTGTTTACTTATTCAGTGATGGTGAGCCAAAATAAAAGCTGCATTAACTAAAAAACGATCAGAAATTAAATATAAAAAAAACAAGTTTTTTAAACTGAAAGTAAGGAGTGACATTAAAACTTAAAACGAACAGAAATTATTCCGTATATGAAAGGGGCTGTCCCCTCCTCAACGCCTCGCTCTTTATGCTAAAGTTTGACTCTGTCTCACAACTTTATTTTTTAAAACAATAAAAAACTTTAGCGTAAAGAGCGAAACGTTGAGGAGGGGACAGCCCCTTCCATATACGGAATAATTTCTGTTCGTTTTAAGTTTTAATGTCGCTCCTTACTTTCAGTTTAAAAAACTTGTTTTTTTGTTTAATCTTCTATATGAATCCAAAACGTGGCTCGTTATTTGTATGTTGAAGTAATTTTTCCTACAATTTTTAACAACGTACACCCTTTTGAAAATCTGGACGAAAGTAGTATTGTTTAATTTAGTTTTATACCTCCTCAAGTTGATCTAAAAAATAAAACTTAGTACCATTCCCAACACCCTGGATACGCTTAAACAATTTTGATTTAGTTAAATTGTAAGAGCAGGAGTTGTAAAAGCAGCAGCCCTGAAAGTTTAAACTTAATACCTTCAGTCGCTCCTGTGATATTGCTGACATGTCTTATTGGCAACCAGCATACACACAGTGCCTTTTAATTTAGTTTTAGAACACCAATTAATTTTAAAGCTTAATGGGCAACAGTAATCGTAGTAGTAGTATTAATAGTGTTTACACGTGGTGCCTTCTGGCTAGTTTTAAATCCGCTACAACTTACCCTGAAAGGTCTAACTTAATAATGCAAGCCGTACTTGAGATATTGTTGTGTCACTCTTGAGACAATCTACATGTTCACACTTCGTTTTTATTTACTTCAGCATCCGCCTAAATATTCCCTGAGAGCTTCACCTTAATAACTTAGCTGGCATAGTAGCAATAGTTGTTGTAGCAGTAGTAGCATTAGTTACAGTAAGCACATAGCACCTTTGGTTTCCATCATCACCCCCCTGAAATACGCGCTGAAAGTTTCAACTTAATACCATGAACCGTTCCTGAAGCATTGCTAATGCGTCCCCTTGACAACCTATAGGGCATAGTGTGTTTCGATTTTGGCCCAATACAGTGTCACCTCAGTCGTTCTTGGAAAATTGCTGTGGTATCTTATCGGCAACCAGCATACACACAGGGCATTTTGATTTAGTTTTATAGCAACATCCAGTTTTAAAGCATAATGGGCAACAGTTACAGTAGTTGTAGCATTAATATCGGCATTATTTGAAAAAGGATGAGAAATTAAATAAGAAAATGCAACCTTTTTTTCAACTGAGAGTAAGGAGCAGCATTAAAACTTAAACGAACGGAAAATATTCCGTACGCGAGTTCTACTAAATGTCCAGCTCTTTGCGGTAAAGTTTGACTTTTTACCCCATATTTTTAAGAACGAATCCTCATACACAAGGGTCGTTTAATTAGAAAAAGAAGTTTCTATAAGTACTAAAAAAAATTTTGGCATAAAGAGCTAAGGATAAATTCCCGGGGAAACAATTTATCCCGAGGAATAAATTGCGAGGGATAACACTTTCCGGGTCATAAATTATGCCCCACTAAGGTGTTTTCAAACTCATATCTCTACTTTCCTCTATTTCTAAGGCTTAGAAAATTGACTGGAAGACAAAGTTTTTACTATTTTAACAAAAGCAACTTCACGATATACACCAGGTGGCAAACAATTAGTGACCCCTCGATCATAACGCGTTTTGTGTTAACCTCATATCTTGAGTAACATCAACTTTTCATTTGAAGGCAAAAAATGAATTTCAGAACTGTTCTATTTATCATTAATACACATAAAATGGACGAGATGTATTTAAAAGTAGAATAACTAGATAATTGGCATTTGGCCTCAAATCAATTAGCTTAAACACTAATAGATAAAATATACTTAAAAAGTGAAAATGAATAATCACTTGCTTGTCTCAAATCTATCCTATAGGCCCCAAGCACATATTTGTTTAATTTATTTATAATAAAATAATATCAGGTCGTATATTGCAGGTAATATTGAAAGTGGCCAATATAGTTTTCAATCAGATCAGCTACGACCACTTCCGTTTAGAGTGAAAAGGGGTGTGAGTACACGCGAAGACAAAATATAATGTGCCCACTCTGTGGTCACTAATCGTCACTATTTGAAACAAGTGGTTAATTGTCTCTTGCATAGCTGAAGGCCATGCTCGACTAATACCTTATTCAGATAGCTTCAGTGCGAACCGAGATTTGAAAGAGTGACAAACGGATATTATCTCTGCGGAAAATGGATACTAGCGTTTAGGAACCTGATGTGTGAGGAATGTGTTGATTGAGGCAGTTTTTTGTGATGTTTTCTGTCACGCCCCCTTCCAATTGTTAACAAATACATTTAATTGTATACCTTTGAAGTGATAATAGGAAGCGGTAGCATATCTTGTTCTGGTATAGGCTACTTTTGCTGAAACTGTTTCTCGTAAAAGAGAAGAAAACGGTTATATTGACTCTTCGATTCGAGGAACATACGATGTAGTTTTAGCTAGTGAATTTAAAGGATATTAGTAAGTTTAAAGATATGCCGATTCCTCCTCCAAGGAAAAGGTCTGGCAGGGAATCCAGCCCCGCTGTCGCGAACGCCTCTTCTTGTAGAGCAAGCAGATTACCGAGAATTGTGGCTTCAACTGCAAAGGCTACGGACCAAGTAGAACCAAAAGAGAAGGATTATTTTAAACGGAATGATTCGGTAAGATTAACTTTTACTAAAACATCGAATCAGAATAAAAATGTGGACCCAAAGTCGACGGTAAGAACTCCGAAACAGATCGGTATTAAAGCAGTTAAAACCGAGGCTAAGGACGGAACTTTTGTGAAAAATACCACCAATACAGTTTCCAAAAGTCGGAATAACGAAAGTAAAAATGAGAGTTCTCTAGTTAATAATTCTAATAAAACTTCAGATTTAAATTTGAGCTCATCAACTAACGCATCGTCCTTAAATCTAAGTAGTTTACATCCAACAGTATGTGACTCTTTTGAATCTCATCCAGATATAAGTTTTAACGCTGAAGAGTCTTCAGCCCCAGGCAAAGCTCTTCCAAAAAGGAACAAACTACCCGCTCCTAAAGTGCAGCGAACATCCTCCTTAAATGGAAAGCTGACGTCACCTCAACACGTGTTCGATAAATCTGCCAAAACTAATGAAGCATCAGCAACTGCTAATCACTCGATAAGTCGATCACCTTCTAGAGAAAAACCTTTACGAACTAAGAAAATAATTAGAAGTATATCGTCAGACCAGCCCGTTGAAGAATTAAAAACGAATTGCAAGCCATCCCATTCAGAATCTAGTCTTCTTCAAAAAGTTGTGGTACCGCCTCGCCCCAATCGTAGTAAGATCCCTCTTAGCAAAACTTCATCCTCCAAGCCAAGCTTAAGAAATACTCCAAGCAAGGAGAGTATTAAAAAAATCCATATTAACAATCTGAAATCTGCAGAAAATGTAAACAGCACAAAGAGTGAAGAAAAACCACAATCAAAGTTCTCTAGTGTCATATCTGCTCCAGAACCTAAATGCAACAATGAAACAAATATCCAAAACAAAAATAGTAAAAGATCATGTCAAGGAAGGAAGAAACAGTCTGACTCTGTTTTGCCTTTTGCTGAAAAGAAGTCACTTAACGAGCCCTTACCAAGAGAAGAAAGGAAAGTCCTTGACAGGAAAAGTAATGAGGACACAGCTCCATTAACTGTTAGACCAAGCTTGTTAAAAGTTCCACGACAGTCAGCCACTCTTCGCAGAGCTATCTCATTAAGAAATCCTAAAAAAAATGCGGTTTCAAATTTGGTCGAAAATGAGCAAAATTTCGCAGCTCCAGACGGTAGTAATGATAGTGACTTGTCAACACTCTCTGAACGAAAAATTACTTGTGAAGCAGTTGATGACATGAGTAAAAAATTGAGCTCTGAATCTTCTCACGCAAAGCGATTAACTCAACCAAATATTGGGCTGGGCGACAATAACAGCATCCCAAAATCATCTTTGATTGATTTAGTTGATTTTGACAGCTTTAAAAAAGATGTATTAAGCAATAAGCAACCGACAGATTTGTATTGTAAGACAGCCGAGACTGAATTAGCTCAAAGTCAGAGTTGTACAATATCCAATTTAACAGGAGCATTAAAAGAGTCAAAAGAAGCCCGCGGCCCCTTATTTATTGCGGATGAAATTAAACCCCTTGAAAACATCAATAGTTCTGTGTGTCAAGAGCAAGATAAAGATCAGACAGTTGAAAATTCTCAAGTGTCATTTCAAAGTGTTAATTTAAAAGGCCTTATGAATTCTCTTGAGGGTCAGCAATTAGTCAAAGAAGAGGGTCAGCCTAATTATCTCTCATTAAAAAAACAGAAGCACATAATTAATGAAAAATTGGAAGCAAAGCCAAGCTTTTCAAAACGATTTTCTGGACCTGTCGAAAAGAAGGTCAATAAAGTTCGAGGCAAGAGTGATTACGAGACAGACGTTTGTTACAAATCTGCTTTGAAAGGTGTTACCTCAGGCATATTGAGTGGGAGTAACAGCCATGGAGAAATTCCTTTGTTGTGTCGTACCGTCCTACCCGCAAGCAGTAAGTCAGATTTGATACAATCCGAAGTGATTCACCAATGTCAAAGTTGGCCAGTTAAAAATACTATTTCAGACCATGTGGAAGTAATAATGGAAAACTCAGAAAGCAAAAAGGAGAATAATACTCAAAGTGATGGTGTTACTAATGAAATTACAAAAAAAGAGAACGGTTTTGTCAAAACACCGCAAATTAAAAAACCAGCTAGACCCTCTTTATTAAGAAGAGCTTTGTCTAGTAGTGCAATAGTGACAAAGAAAAATGGTGAGTCGGAAGAATTGAAGCAGTGCAACTATGTTAGTAGTGAGATTCTTACCGTGGAAGAGGATAGGACCATAGTGCAAATTATGACAGGCGTTCAGCAAATATGTAAATTTGAGAAAGAGGAGGAAGTGGCTTCAAATATAGCATTAAAGCAACAAATTATAACAGACGAAACTAGAAAATTTGAAAACGAAGAAATATCTAGCATGGATAATTTATTGTATATAAAACAAGCCAACAACTCAGCCCCGACTGGGGAAAAATTTGAAAGTCCTCTAGAAACTAGAAAGTTTACAGAAAGACCTAGATTAGATAATATATTATGTAAAAAACAAATTAACAGTTTAGAAACAGCAACTGATGATAACCATGAGCATCTCTTAGAAACTAGAAAACTGGAATACACAGAAAGGCCTAGTTTGGATAATTTATCTTGTAAGAAACAAATCCATAGTTCAGAAAAAACAAAGTCCGGTGCCGTGAATAATTTCAACGTAGCCGAAAAAGCTGACCATCCGCAAATAATCTCACGCATGTCTATACCCACAGAATGTGAATTAGAGGACAGCCTCGTGAGAACTAAATTGACAAAGAATGGAGTCATAGAAGCAAATGATACGGGCCATAATGTTCAGTATTGTCCTGTAAGTGATATTGAGCAACATTCAATGTTCATATCTGGGTTTTCGCAGTGTGAATTTGACCCCACAATATTTAAGCAAAAATTTTTAACCCCACAAAAGAGGCAAAGTAAAAGCATAAATTGTGTGCGAAGTTCAGAATGCAGCCCTTCACGGTCGGTGTCTCCAGCAAAAAGCATTAAGGAGTATGAAACCCTGTGCGCCAATATTAAAAGACGAAATAGTGAATTGTACCCGGAAAGTGTTGGAATGGCTTGTACACAAGCCTCAAGTGAACGATCCAGAAATGCTAGCCCAGCAGGATATAATTTAGGGGGGTATGGCACCACAAGGAGACTTTATTCTCAGGAAGTTCGACCTTTACCTCCCCTGCCACCAACAATTCCATCAGTTCATTATGATACCGTCCACGCCACTATCAGACCCAAAACCTCCGCGACTGAAACTTATGAATACCCCCGATATGATCTTTATGGTACGTATGGTAGATCTCAGAGTGAAACTTACGCAAAATATAAAGAATACCCTAGGACTGTAGGTTTTATACCCCAGCCTTTAAATCCAAGAGAATTGCTTTTGTCAACAGATGTACCTTCAACCCGAGACTTACCTATAAATTCTAGATACCTTGCGAATGAATCCGTCTATACAGAATATATGGATGACATGCCAGGACAATATACAGGATCTGAATTTCGTCCGAGGCTACAGGACGAATCTTCTAAGTTGAGAGGTTATGGCCTTAAAGCCAAAATTTTAAGAAAAATGAGTACATTCTCAAAACCGAAATCTGAACCTCAATTTGATACCTTCTATAAGAAGAAAAATGACAATATGGATTATGCCACCGCTCCCGACTCTGCTCAAAGAAAGCTGTATCATTCAGTAAGCAGAGAGTTACTTTCTAAAATGGAAGCAGAAAGACAATCTATTAAAGGTGGAGTTCTTTCTTTGGAAGAAATAGAAGATTTCCAGCCTTTAAGGGACGAAAAGTCTCCCGAATTGGCAGAGGCAATATTGTATGAACGATCTAATCCCCCTGTTTTGAGTAGCCGTTTTGCTAGAGTTGACCTTATTGAAGATCCGGCATATCATTCGGCGTTGATGGTCATTGGAGGGGAAAGGAAGGTGGTTCCTTTACATCGTGAAAATTTAGATCCTTCGGATTCCAGGGAAACTGGTGAATGTCAATACATTAGGTAAGGTCTTTATCACATTTATTGCTACTGTTTTCATTAGTTGCCTATACACCAGGTCTGTGGTTGAAGGACCAGTGGTACTTGTATGTACTTGTATATTAAATAAAAAAACAAGTTTTTTTTAGCTGAAAGTAAGGAGCGACATTAAAACTTAAAACGAACAGAAATTATTCCGTATATGTAAGGGGCTGTCCCCTCCTCAACGTCTCGCTCTTTACGCTAAAGTTTTTTATTGTTTAAAAAAAATAGAGTTGTGAGAAAAAGTCAAACTTTAGCGTAAAGAGCGAGACATTGAGGAGGGGACAGCCCCTTTCATATACGTAATAATTTCTGTTCGTTTTAATTTTTTATGTTGCTCCTTACTGTCAGTTGAATTTTTATTTTTTATTGAGTTTCTGGTCATTTTTTAAATAATGCTGGGAAATCCAGTGCCCTCTTCATAGCAATGTTCCTTCCCCCATGAAAACTCCCTCCATGGAAAGATCCTTCCACATAACCCCCGACCCTCCCCCCACTACCAGAAAAAATCCCCCCTGAAAACGTCTGTATACTTCCCAATAACTAATACTAGGCTATAGGCCTATGTAAACATTGGGTAAAGTTCATAACTTTCAGCCCTCCCCGGGGACTTTGGGGGATAAAGTTATCCTAAAAGACATAATTATTATATTTTCGACCATGCTGAACAAAATGGCTATCTCAAAATTTTGATCGGGTAACTTTGGGAAAAAATGAGCGTGGGAGGGGGCCTAGTTGCCCTCCATTTTTTGTTCACTTAAAAAGGGCTCTAGAACTTTTGATTTCCGTTCAAATGAGCCCTCACACGATACCACTGGGTTGATACGATCATACCTGGGAAAAAACAAAAACAAATAAACACGCATCCGTGATTTTTCTTCTGGCAAAAAATACAAAATTTGACATTTTTGCATATAGGAGCTTGAAACCTCTACAGTAGGGTTCTCTGATACGCTGATTCCGATGGTGTGATTTTCATTAAGGTTCTATAATTTTTAGGGGGTGTTCCCCCTTTTTTCGAAAAGCAGGCACATTTTTTCAGGCGCGTAACTTTTGATGGGTGAGACTAAACTGGATGAATCTTATATATTTGAAATCAGCATTAGAATCTGATTATATTGATGTATCTATTGGCATCAAAATTCCGTTTTTTAGAGTTTCGATTACCATTTAGCCGGGTCGCTCCTTACCACGAACTGTTTGATCTATCTTGTACATGAAAAATGCAGTTTTTCGTAAAAAATTGATTATACTTTAAAATCGATTTTTTTTAGCTATAAAAGGTTTTTAACCACATCAATCGTATTTATAATGAGCCATTAAACAGCTCTCTACGACGTCCCAGTGCCAAGCTATCTGAGGAGAAAAGGAAGAAAAAAAAAAGAAAAAAAGATTCCTTATATGCAGAATATACTCTTATATGCAGCATACTCTGATACTCTATGCATAAGGATCTAGTGCATATGTTGTGCATATGCATCCTGATATGCATAAGCATTATAGGTTATATAACTTTTAGAGGGTCTTTCCCCCATTTTTCCGAAAATCAGCCAAATTTTCTCAGGCGCGTAACTTTTGATGGGTAGAACTAAAGTCGATGAAACTTATATATTTGAAATCACCATTAAAATCTGATTCTTTTGACGTATCTGTTGGTATCAAAATTCCGTTTTTTAGAGTTTCGGCTACTATTGAGCCGGGTCGTTCCTTACTTACGAACTGTTTGATAGCCCCGATCTAATTGTCTTCATCTAAGTAGAATCTGTTTCTCTGACGCTCAGTCCTAATGAAATATACCTAAATAAAAAAAATTAGTTACTAGCCAATTAGCTGGTACACACGCGAGAAGTCAAGTTTGGTTAATGCTAAGGAAATAAAACAAAATATGATAAAAATATAATAGTTTAGAAACAAATTTGAGCTATATATTTGCACATTAGGCGGAGGGGGGGATAAGGCATAGCATATGTTAAGTACGTAACCTAACCTAGGTACTTCCCCCCCCCCCCCTAATCCCCAAAAAACAATAGTTTAAATATTGTAAACGCAATGGCAAACCAGGCTTTGCGATCCAATTCTCTATTTACTGATACCCGTTTGACTTGTTTCCTTTAGCATCTATCTTGCGTCTGTGCCAGCT
The DNA here is from genome assembly GCA_029168905.1 of Artemia sp. Kazakhstan ARC1039. NCBI lineage: Eukaryota > Metazoa > Arthropoda > Branchiopoda > Anostraca > Artemiidae > Artemia > Artemia sp. Kazakhstan ARC1039. The sequence goes on from JAQQPU010024717.1 coordinate 12,283, forward strand.
AATTGACAAGAACCTAAAAATATAATACTTTAGAAACAAATTTAGGCTATATATTTGCACATAAGGGGGGTGGGGTAAAGTATATTTGGTCTGCATGCCTAATGTGTTATGTACGGTTATTCTGCACATTGTGAAGTAAGAATTGTACCCCCACTCTCTCCCTCGTAATGTGCAAATATATAGCCCAAATT
>JAQQPU010024720.1:0-12471 GCA_029168905.1 Artemia sp. Kazakhstan ARC1039
ACTTATTATTTCCATCTCATAAATTAAAACTAAGAAAGAAAAAAAAACTTATAACCTCATATGATAACCACTACAATAAATAAATAACTAAAATAACAATAAATAACAAAACAACCAACTTCAATTTCACAACACAATTCAATTTTTTTGTTTTTCTTCCAAGCCTCCCTTGATGGACATACTTTCTCCATTGTACATACTTTCATAATGCATAGGCTATTATGGTATTTGAACATTTTACTGTTGATCACTATATTGCTTATAAAATTGTCTGGGATCTGTTCCATCTTATACTTATCCACAGGAGCATTTGCATGACGTCGAATGCACAAAAGAGGTGGCACTGACTTTGTAACTCAAACGTCCAATTCACGAATTTGGCAGTCGTTAATTTTCTTTCTAAGTGCTAGTAATTTCTGACGAGTTTCTCTAACCGAAAGGGGCATATTATCCGTCAAATAAATATTTGAAAAGCTCATGACAGCTTTTCTATTTAGTTTTTTAGCGTTCTTCAACAAAGCCAGTCGAGTCTCTATACTATGCATCTCAATCTTGATAAATTTTTTCTCCTTTCCATATTCTAAAACCGAGAAATTGCAGTTTTGCTCATATTCCAACCCGTCTTTAACAACCTTCTAAAACACATTTTTAGCTGATTCCATATCGCTTGCCAAAACATTCCATAAAATCACGTTCTTGCGACTTTCTTTACTATCTACTCGCTGGAGATTATGATTAACTGCAGACAACTTGTTTGTTAACCTCACATTTTCATTAGCCAAAACTGAAATTTGCACCTTCAGATTTGACGCCTCATCTTCTATGGCAGAAATTCGCAGCTTTAATTCAACAATTTCCTTATTTGAATCCGTCACAGATTTCTCCACTTCCAGCAATCGGTTTTCCACGGTTTTCATAGTATCAGTTAGACCTTGTAAAGCAGTTGAGTTGTCCTTTACTGTTGCTAAAATAATAGTTATGTTGTCAGCAAACGATTTGATTGACAATTCTTCAACCGATGTTCCTGAAGAAACATTTGAGATGTTTGAACTGTCAAGTTCTTGTTGCTTCTTTCGTTTTTTTGACATTTCCAATGAAATATTGCCAACAAATTTAAAGTATACAAACGAATGTACTCACCTTGAAAGCTCCTTATTTTACCCACGTGGAGCAAAGCGTGCAATTTGCTTAATCGGCCTTTAATTAAGCCACGACAAACAGCTTAAATCTCGAACATTCAGCTCCTAATTTGCCAAATCTCTCCAGATAAACGATTATCCTGCTGTTATTATCCGCAAAAAATTTTTCATGAACACTTGAAATCACGCAATAGCTAGGTTAGGATGCAATCGAAACTACTTGTATGGATGCATTCAGGTAGATTTAATTTCGTAACAATGAAATAACTATCTGAATAGTTCAAATAAAATAATCCTTTTTAAACTGGTTTAGCTCTTCACACTTTGAACTCTGAAAGTGAATAGAGCATTGGAAAGACATTGGAAAGCATTGGAAAGACATAGAGATGCCGTCCGGTAAATTTTGGTCGGAGAATTTGCGTGTCGAAAAGGAAGAATAGGTAAGTTGAGTGTTGGAGAGTAAGTTAGTGTGTGAGTGTGAGTGTAGAATTAGGTAATTGCTTTCATTAATTGTGATTTTTTTTCTTTTTTTTTGTATTTGTTTGTGATTATTGTTAAGAGAAAGTAAAGGGAAATGTGTAAAGGAAGTGTGAGAGTTTGATAGCGTTTATTTATATAGTAAAAATAAGGAAAAAAAGATGTCCAGAAGTACGGTTGTTGTCGATTTCAGAATAATGGAAGAATCGGTCCTAAATAAAGTACGAGAAATCGACATTCATCGGTTTTTCAAGGAACTGGGCCTAAACGCTGGAGTAGTGAGAGCGATCGACTCCGATGATGTTAAGAGATTTGGACAGGTGCGAGTCACTATGAAATCGGTAACGCTGGCAGATGACCTCGTATCAAGATGCAAAACGAATGAACCGAAGATGCGATTCCAAAATAGCGTATATCCTGTAAAAGTAGACAGATCCGGACGACGTCCGGTCGTAGTCCAGTTGAGAAAAATCCCAGGAGAAGCTACCAGCGAGGACATAAAAAGAAAGAACTACAAGTTTATGGAAATGTTCTAAATATCAGAAGAAAAGTATGCAGTGGTGACAAGTTTATACAAGTCTACACTGACCGAGCGACCGCATTGATGTAAATTGAAACGCCAATACCACCGTCTATTAACATCTTCGGTGGGGATAAGAAAATAAATGTTTTTTACCCTGAGCAACCCAAGGCCTGCTACATATGCCACGACGAAACTCATGAAGCAAAAGATTGCCCTAGAAACAGAAGAAACATGAGAAAAAACAGTGTTTTAAGCCCAAATCCGATTGGCAGACATTTTAATAATCCATGGGAAACGCCTAGGACTGTTGTAAGTCAGCTGTCAGACTCAAGCAGCGCCCTAGAGGGAATGCAGAAATTGACACCATCGATGGCCGTAGACCTTATTCTAAAGAGCACAGAGGAGAATGTACAAAAGGATTTAGAGAAAGCGAAAGAAAATGAAAAAGAGCGAAACGACCCTGAAGACAAAAATGGAACGAATCAACCAAAGAAACCAGAAGAAGTCTAGAAGAGAACCCTGAGACCCCCTACCGCCCAAAAACTATCTGGAGGGGTTCAGAAACAAGGAGGAAAGATACAAACACCAAAAAGGACCCTCACCGAAGTATCCATCGGAGGTAACGAAAACAACCAAGCAAAAGAAAGAAAAACAGAAGGAACAGAAAACGAAACCAAGTCAAACAAAGGAAAAGGAAAGAAATAAAAAAAAGATTGTCAGTTTTAGAATTTTAGAATAAATTTAACAATTGGAACCCTGAACTTAAACGGGCTAAAGCAAAAAAAAATTCAGGAAGTTTTTACGAAGTATCTGAAAGCATCGGGTTTTGATATATTAGCAGTCCAGGAGGTTGACACTTCTCGTGTCTGTGGAATTGAGGCAAGTGGTTATTCATTTCTCTCAACAAGTGGATCTTTCAACAAAGGTTTTTTCTTAAAGCAGGATATTGCAGTGGACCCGGAGAACTTCAAATTTGAAGAAGATGGAACCGTATGTAGCCTCCAGATTGAAAGCATCACGCTCATAAACGTGCACATGCCTTCGGGAAGTAATAAAATCAAAGCCAGAGCTGATTTTATTCAGAATATCATACCAAGATACGTCCCTGTAACTGGATGTAAATTATTGATGGGAGATTTCAATTGCGTAGCCAGAGAAGAGGATGTGCAAACAAGAACGGGGACGAGTCTCAAAAAGAGAGTAAGTGAAGATCTGAAAATCTTGGTAAAAGCATATGATTTAACAGACATGTGGATTCTAAAGAAAAAGAATGAGTCTTCTTTCACCCGAATCAGAAACCATCTGATCATTACGCGTTCCGAGCAAGTATAGGGGATGTAAATAGGAAAACAAGTTTCATGAGCGCTCCGTATTGGAAACTACACCCTAAAACTATCAAGGATAAAGGAAACGAAGAAATAATCCGAGAAAAAATCCGAAAAATACTCACAGAACGATAACAAGACGAAAGCCACCTAACAGCATGGATTAAATTGAAAGAACAGATCGTAAATTATCTAAAATACCTACAAAAGGAAAGCGGTTAGCCCACGAACGATTTTTAAGAAAAGTCCATAGCCAACTGAAAGATGAAATAGACCAAAATACAGACAATCCGATTTTCAAATACCATGAAATAAGGCGACAATTAAAGGAAATCGAGCAGAAAAAAAATTGAAAACTGGACAGTAAAAAATCGTTTAAACGATTTATATGAGAGAGAACAAATAAGCCTGCCGACAATCTTGAAAGCTAAAAGGAAACGAGAAGAATGCAAAATTGACAGAATAAAAACACATGATGGAAAGATAACAGATGATCACGAAGAAATAAAAAAGACGGTATACGGTTTCTTCTCAGAGTTATATAAATGGAAAGAAGGAACAAGAGAGGCAAATGCTTTTGATTATTTTGAAGTGAAGCGAAAAGTTGCAAAGGACGAGAATGAAATGTTAAGTCAGCCCATAACTGAAGATGAACTAAAACAAGCTTTAATTTCTACTAAAACAGGGAAAGTTCCAGGAAGAGATGGTTTGAGCTACGATTTTTACAAAGTGTTTTTAGGGAAATCTCGGAAATCATGTTATCAGCAATGAACGAGATGATACATGAAGGAGCTACACCGGATCAGACCCTAGCGATCATCACATTAGTGCCAAAAAAAGGGAGACATGCAACATATCGAGAACTGGAGGCCCATCTCTCTACTTCCCTGTGATACCCGATTATGTTCCAAAGTACTCATGAACAGACTCAGAAAGTTGATGGGAGAGATTCTGGGTGAGACCCAACACGGGGGCATAAAGGGTCGAAAAGTCCAACATGTTCTTGCAATTTTACGTGACTTACTCCTTAGAAAAGAAGAACTATCGGAAAGTTTTCTCAAATGGGTTTTAATATGCGTTGATTTTATCAAAGCTTTCGACTCGGTAGTCCGGGAAGTCCTATGGGAACTGATGACGGTGAAGCATTCACTTTGTGGTGAATTTGTCGTTTTTTACAAGAACCTATACCGTGGCGCAGCGGCGAAAGTGGTGGTAAACGGAAGTCTCACTGAGGAATTCCCCCTTGGAATATCCCTCCGTTAAGGTGACCCAAGCTCTTCATTTCTGTTCGAGATCTATCTCGACCCGTTGATAAAATACATAGAAGCCAGAATAACGGGTATCAGAGTACTGCCAGCTTTAGTTCTCAAGTCTGAGGCCTTTGCGGATGATGGGAATTTCTTCGCCGATGGAGTGAGTGACATTAAAACAGTAATGCGGGGCCTAAAATAGTACGAGAAAAATTTTGCCGTCAGGACTCACAAGAAAAAGAGCAAGATCCTCCCGTTAACAAAAAGTGCAAAGGCGAGTTGGATTAGGAGCTTGGAATAGGAAACTTGGCTGGAAGTCAGTCCTACAGTAAAGACACTTGGCGTGGAGTTTTTAGTCAGAGAAAATTGCTGGCAGAACGCATAGGAAAAGAAAGTACTCGAGATTCAGTGTTTGCTATGTGGCGAAGATAGAGGCAGGAATCGTTCCTTGTTCCAGAGATCAACTTTCGTCAACAGGTATTGTGTATCAAGAATACTTTATCTGGCCCCAGTAATACCCCTCCCGGAACCTATAGCAAAGAAAATTGAAACCTACATGTGGCGTTTTATATGGAGCGGTAAGCTAGAAAAACTGAGTAAGAAGTTGTTCTTTTGCCCAAAGGAATTGGGAGGTCTAGGAGTACTGGATTTTAGAAAACTGTGCCAAAATATGCTTGTTAGAATGACACTTGAATTTTTAAATGGACCACAAGAACAATTTCAAATGACCAGAGAGTGGTTGGTTCCCCAACTAAACAATCCTAATCCAACAAATTCAAACACAAACGTCCCAATTTTCATGAAAGATTCTTTCCCGATATTAAAGCAACTGCAAGAGAAGGGGCTTCTAATGGCAGATAGTAGAGAAATAAAAACTGAGATAATCAGGATTTTAACTCCCGAAGAGGAAAATAACGGATATCACGTAAAAGAAAAAGAACCGTTTGTAAATTTTGAAAATGCCTTTAGAAATATACATTCTTTCCCCATGGAACCAAAAGTGAGAGAGCTTATGTTTCAAGTCATACACATGATTTTGCCTTACCGAAATAGAGTGTCACGTTTCCTGAGAAATGAAGATAAAAAATGTTCTTTTTGTTTTGAAGTAGTTTAAGATGGTTTAGACCACGAGTTCATCAAGTGTAATGAAAATAAGGGAATTTTTCAGTTTGTTTTTGATTTAAGTGAAAAGTGCAAAATGGAAGTTCAAAGTGATGAAGAAAAGAAGAAGCTGGTGAAATTTGACATAAATTCAGATTTGGAAGGGAAAAAGAAAAATTCTCTTTGTTATATTATTGGAAATATGTGTCATTATGTGCGGAGTAGAAGGAAAAGAAAGAAAGTGGCGTGTTTAGAGGGTTTTAGGAGTTTAATTGAGAAGAAAGTGGAATTATTGAAGATAAGAAAAGAGTGGAGAGTATTCTTTTGATTTTGAATTATTTGTAAATATGGTGGGTGGAAAAAGAGAGTGAGAAAGTAAGTAGTGGAGAAAGTTTGAGTTTTTTATTGGTAAGAGATAGTTTTTTGTGTGAGTGAAAGAGAAAACAGTGGTGCCAGTAAGGTAGTTTAAAGAAAATTATTGATAATTGTTTTTTTTTTTAATTAGCAGCCAAAAAGAGAAAAAAAGAAAAAATAGGAAAAAAGGAAAAAAATGAAGTTTAAAAATGGGGTTTGAGGGTCATTTCAGCTTATTTGTTTTTCGTAAATATTAGTGTGTTTATTTTTGTGTGTTGTAAAAATAAGCTGAAATGATAATGTAAAAGAGGGTTTTTTTGGTCTTTTGTTGGTTTTTTTATTTATTTTTTATTGGGATATTTTTTATTTTTGGTAGTGGCTTAAAAAAAAGAAAAAAAAGAAGACTATGGGGGGAGTTTCCTGCTCAAAAATATAATTTTCAAAACTTTCAATTACATTGAACAAAATGGCTATCTCAAAATTTGGATTGGATTTGTTTGGGAAAATGGTAGGCGTGGAAGGAGTGTTAGTTGCCTTCCAATCACTTTCGACTATTAAAAAGTGTACTAGCCATTTCAATTTGCAATCGAATGAGCCTATTTTGAAGTTTCTACGACAACACTTTCTATGGAAACCTTATATGGCCCGGGGCATATATATCTCTCCCACTGTAAATATTTATTATTTCATAGGTAAGCTGCTTAAACTCTTAAGCCTTAAGCATTACAGTTAAGCTTAAGCAGTTAAGCTGCTTAAGAATTGAAAATGCTTATTAGCACCAGCATTAAGGGGGATTTAAGATTGTATCTATATAATCCTGAACTCTGAATACGGTATTAAAAAAAAACATACCTTACATCAAAATTCATATGTATTTTTTAGAATTAATGGCAGAGTTCAATTTCCTATACCCACTCAGACTATATTTTCAGTTCTGTATTTTTCATCAAATATCCAACGCAGAATCTTGTATCCATTCACTGAATTCGTATCTTGAGAAAATTACGCTCTTTATGTCATATTTAACTGGAAATATTAATTTATTCCTGCTCATATCCTGCTTCAAATAAACCAAAATCTTGGACGGTTTAGGGGGATTTCAGGCATCATGTTTTTCCTTATTCGCTTTTATGAGGATTTTGGTAAACATAGTTTTTATTTAAAGTTTTTGGATTTGACCTTTTCCTTAGCTAAACTGAAAAAAAAACTTAAAAAATCTGAAAAAAGTTTCTTAAGGAGGCCCGAGACGGTCAATTCATTTTGATCAAAAGCTTTCATCAATCGATTGACGTGTGCTTCAATCAACCTTCAATCGACCCTTCAACGAATCCTTCAATCTTGACCAAACCTAACTTTATGTTTAATTTTAACTCACGGCCAGATTTTTAGTTTCAGTTCAGAGTTGGGTAGTGAAGTGTCTACCATGTGTGAAATGCAGTTTAATACTAATTTAGCTTTTCTTGCATGTACTTTGGTTGCGCTCAAGCGAAAACAGCTCACGTGTACTCGGGGTTGACATTTCTGTTCTTAAAACAGTAGTTTTCTTTTTTAGTTCGAAAACTGTTTAATCTGGTTTCAATGTCTGTGCCGCCCGCAATATCCTTTCAAATGCTATACTCATTTCTGTTATAATAGTCTCTACTTTCAACTTTGGATTACTCAGACTGATCCCGGTATAGCTCCATTAATAAACAGATAAACTTGCGTTTCACATTTTTGCTTACTTCCGATGTATCTTCCATTGTAGTTGGCGCATGACTGACTGACGCAATCCTTGAACAAAATTATTCTAGACGGTCAACCACCCTCGTCAACCCCTTGACTCATTCTAACTTCCTATCAATCACCGTCAACACTTGACTCAAGCGTCAAACAGGCTCCTAGACGGTCAATCAAGCTTGAATCAATCGATTGACAGAAGCTTTTGGTCAAAATGATTAACCGTCTCGGGCACTATATATAAATAATATAACAGTAAGATCACAGCTCAGTGATTTTTGGGTAATCAATCAATCAATCAATCATTTATTACCCACAACTAACAAAAAGTAGTACAAGTGGAGTACATAATAATAAAAAAAGAAAAACAAAACCAAAAAAAAAAAAAAATCAACAAACACTAGCAATTAAATTAAACTACGAAAAGAACTGTAAAAGACCGTGGTCAGGGCCAAATTTACAAAATGCATCTGCAGAAAGCTTTTTGTGTAGGACACCGACCTTTTGAGTTACATCCGTAACATAAAAATTATTAACTAGATACCGATTTCTAGTCCATGGCGGCAGAGAAAGAAGAAATTTGCAAAATTTGAAATAAGTAACTTTAATCTTTTTTAAATCCTTTAGCTTAAGAACAGAATGAACACCCGAAAAATAAAGCACAGAATGATCAGAAAAAGTCGAGAATAAGCGCCCAAGAGCTCTTCTGTTATATTTTCCACGGTTTGCTGCAATTTTTGAATAACTGAACTGAATTTTTCTTACTGAATCAGCAACAATCTGTTTACGAAAGAGAGCTAGAGAATTAGAAACAGTAATACCAAGCCACCGAAAGGAAGAGACAGAAATTACAGAAAATTCATTACATACCAGAGGAGTAGACGAAGACAGATTATAAGATAAGAATTCACACTTGTCAAGATTCAGGGATAGACCAATATTTAGGAAAGACTGAGAAACTAAGGAAACCATTGCAGAAAGAGCAGACTTAGTACGACTAATCAACAGAATGTCATCAGCATAGGCAATGTAAGAAACATCAGTAGAACCAGAAAAATAAGTGCCTGAGATCTTTTCCAGAACAGTAGAAATACAAATTTTGAACAGGGTTGGTGATAAAACACCTCCCTGCCTAACACCACGAAGCACTTTAATAGTTGTTTCTGGAGAAGATTTCAGGCGGAGGTAAGAATTAGAATACCAAAACCGTAGAAGGTAAATAACCGAAAAATTAACACCAGAAGAAGCCAAAGAAAAGAAAAGCTGGTTATGAACAACAGAATCAAAAGCCTTTGAAAGATCAAGTGTACAGAGATATACGCCTTTACCCTTAGAAGAATTAGAAAGTAGAATAGAAGAAAGGACACGATGAGCATGTTGGCACCCCACACCAGGTTTGAAACCAAGTTGATTTTCACCAAAGAAAGAAATATTTCGAGTTAGATTAGGTAAAAGAATATACTCGAAGACCTTGCTAATATTGCAAGAAACAGAAACTGGACGGTAAGAAGAGCAATCTGTTGGCGGTTTACCTCTTTTTAAAATTGAAGTCACGCTGCCACACAAAAAACTTTCCGGGAAGACAGAAGATGCCAAGCACATTTGAAACAAGAGCGCAAGATGTGACACAAGTTCAGCACATTGGGGAGTTAGATGCATTTTAGAGATACCATCAGCATCAATAGATTTCGACTTAAGATGATTCAAAGCATTCAAAACTTCACAACGCGATATAGGCAAAACAAAGCGCTGACTTAGAAATCTAGGGACAATTTTAACAAACGCTTCACCAAACTTTTTATGAACAGAATAATTCAAAACGGAGAAAATCTTCGAATAATGTGCATGCCAAGAACTTGGTGGAATATCAATACTACTTACATCAGAATCGTCTGTTTTACTTGAATTAATTACATTCCTCCAATCCTTAGGCGAAGATGGAAAATCAAGCCCTCGGTATCGGACACTTTTTAGATACTTCTTAAATTCTAATTTAGTTTTCTGTTTAATAAGAAAAACATTACCGGACCTAGGCCGACCACAATCTGTCCAAATTTTTAGCCAAAATTTAGCTTTATTTTTACAGGCCTTAAGGTTAGGGTCAAGTGACCAAAGAGGCTTTTGAGTATTTTTTCGGATTCGCTTAACTGGGACAGAAATTTTTTCAGCTTCTTTCATAGCAGAGAGGATAGAATGATAATATCGGTCTATTTCATATTTAGCATAAATAAAATTCTGACTACACTGCAAAAGCTGATAAGGAACATAAATCGTACTTAAAAGTGAAGCCAAAGTTATAAGATAAACAGAAAAATTCGCATCATTCCAATCAGGCTTATAAAACCATTTAGAACGTACACCACGACTCTTAGACATACTCCCAGAACAAACAACAGACTTTGATAAACAAAAAGACAGCGGAAGGTGATCAAGATCATTCTCGTCAAAATGAACCGTAACGGGCGAGCAGACAAGAGCTGCAGAACAAATAACGTGATCAATGTCTGATTTACTACCTGAATGGTGAATATACGTATAATCATGGGACTTCCGAACAATTTTATAAGCCGGGAGAGAATCAAAAAGCTGACCATTCCTTACATTATCAGAAACCAGATCAGTATTAAAATCACCAGCAATAACAAAATGCAACCCGTTATCCGATATCTTTTGAATTAAAGTTTTAAGACCATTACAAGCACAAGAGAAATTCTGAAGTGAACGAATGGAACGATCATTATATGGCAGATACACATTGATTAATACAACATTACCAAAACGCACCGCAAGAAAAGTGTCATCTGATTGGAAAAGCACAGGACTCGCACCAGAAATATTTTTCTTAAAAACACATGCTAAGCCGCCAGAAGGGCGGCCACGCGTAATTTTAGCTGGACGCACAAAAACAACGTGATCACTGCTTCGTCTCAGAAAATTTTCGCTAAAGGCAGTCAGTAAATGTTCTTGGAGACAAACAACGTCGTAATTAACATACAGATCATCAATAAAAAAGTCCTTGCCGCTCGTTCCATTAATATTAAATGAGACTATACTTATGTCCGGATTCATTTCTGAGAATAGACCTTATCAGTGATCTTCTTAATCACAGGGCATCGTAGGCTGTAAGAAGGATGAGATCCTCCACAATTGGCACATTTCGGAGATTCCGAACAACGATCACTGTTCGTAGATAAATGAGGTCCAGCACAACGAGCGCACTTGGGAGCGCTACTAGTACATGCACTTTCCAAGTGCCCAGGGGAACGACACTTGAAGCAACACTTTGGCAATTGCTTGAACTCATAAACACGGAAGTTTTCATACCCAATCTTCACACCGTTTCGCAGAAATGATCCTTTAGTAATCGCGTCTGCAAATTCAAGCTTAACCGATTTGCTTGTTCCAAACCGACTAGACCCGATTATACCAAACTGGTTCCGTAGCATTTCAAGGTCAAAATCAGACGGGACTTCTCGAATAACACCAGCGTGTTTTTTAGATAAAACTTTCACACTAGAACCAGGTAGAGCTTCCTTTGCTGATTTGCAAAAATCTTCAGCTGCAGATTTCTCAATATTCACCGTTCACCGCTTTTTAGTCGCTTGCACTCTAGACACCAGCTGATGTCCAGAAATTGAATCTATTACTGATTTTCGCTTTAGCGGGTCACCGTGCTCAGGTGGGGGATCGGAGATCAAAATTGTAGTATGCGTATCACACGCAGCAGGTTGGCTAATCACAGGTATTTGAGGAAAGTTCAGATTGTACGAATCAATCTTGGCAGAAACTAGCGAAATCGCTTGTTCAAGGCTCGTAAGCTTGGCTGTGACGTGTGTAAACGCTGTAGCAGAGATAACAGGGACTTCTGTTGGTCTTTTGATGACAAAACAAGGGAGCTGTTTTCCATCGGCATCACATTTCTTCATAAAGTCTATAATATCTTGCAGGTGACTAAGAATTGCATTAGTGCCCCTTCTGACAGGGGGATCATTTTCATTCACAAAACTCCATAGCTTTGCTTTCTCTGACTTAACAGTTTCCAAATCTTTAAAAAAGTCCACTCCTTTCCGTAAAATAACGGCTTCATCAACACCACTTAAATTTTCAAAAACAAAGTTCAACAGCGGTGAATACAAAAGCTCGGAAACGCTCATCTCGTTATAAATTCACTTCAAAAATAATTTAAACCAACACACGCGAAGTACACGTGATGGTCAGGCGACGAGCGAATAATAGTAAATTAAGTTCATTAAAGATAAACTTGCCACACAGGTTTGTTTATAATCCAGGAGAAAGCTATTTTTTCGTCGGCATTGATATAATCCTTTGCAATAGGTTTGAATCCAAAACAGGTCTTTTCACCATGAACTCTGAATGAACACTGTTATTATTGATAACTCAGTTTAGCAATTGTAATGTGGAGGGTGAAGGGAAACTTCAATTTCTAGGTACAGGGTCAAAAAAGGATCTAATACACAATCAATGTTACTATTTTTGTGTGATGTTTAAATAATTTTTCTTTGCTTCGGAATTTACTCTTATTACTAACTTGCTTCACATTTGTGCTGTTGTTAGTAAGTTAT
>JAQQPU010024722.1:1435-12470 GCA_029168905.1 Artemia sp. Kazakhstan ARC1039
AAATCTGGTTGTCCGAAAATGTCCGAAAAAGGAAGGGAGGATTCCCTTCTTTCTCCTCTATAAGTATATAAATGTTACCGTCAATGTCCGAAATCTGGTTGTCCAAAAATGTCCGAAAAGGGAAGGGAGGATTCCCTTCTTTCTCCTCTGTAGGCATATGAATGTTACCGTCAATGTCCGAAATCTGGTTAATGTCAACACTCACCACTGAATGTCCGAAATTCCTTTGTCTCAGCTTGGATTCAATTAGCTTTGCGAGTCAGCTTTTTCAGTCTTATGCAAGCTATGACGGTGAAAGTTAAAGTAAGGCTAGGTTAAATTTGGTTATAAAAATCAGATATGGGTTAAAACCAAACCTAAGCTAACCTAACCCAACCTAACCTAACCTGTCATCATTAAACCTTGTATTAAACTAAAAAAATTACTAAGAATGCTGACTAAATCCAAAAAGAAAAAAATGCATTTCGGACATTCACCGCTGAATGTCGTTATTTACCTATTTTGGACGTTCACGATAACATATACATATCTCAGGAAACCAATATGACACTGGAAAACAAATTAATAGAATGAGTTTCACGCTATTCCTAATAGTAAATTACTTAATCGAACCAGTGGGTCTCAGGTATTCAATCCAAGGAGATGACAAATTAAATTTTGAGGACTGTTTAAAAACAAAAAGTAAGAAAATCAATTTACCCAGATTTGGGACTCGCTAGTGTTCCATCGACTCGAGTTTTCTTTACATATTTGCTACCCATGGCCCAATTGGCTGCTTCTAACGAATCCACATCAATATCAGCACTTCCCAGCGTTGACCCGGCAGGGGGAAGACTTCGCGCCACAAGGGCTGCCCTTCCAGCATCAAATCTAAAAATAAATGCATGATAATTTGTGGTAAAGCTTTCTAATTTAGTTAATTATTAATTGAGTAAAAATATATTAAGACGCAAAAACAAAGTTTCAAAATACCACTTTTTAAGATAAAGATACAAATCGTGGAATGTGTGGGCTTGGAGGGAACTTGCTCAATAACCAATTTCCTGGCTAAATGCGTCAATGTACCGGAAGGACGTGGTTAGTTTTCCAAATATATACCCCGATTTTTGAGACTGAAGTCAGACCTTTTGACTTGCCGGGTGAACCTTTGCCCGTTTATTTTCTCATTAGAAATACCTTGGGATTTTGTCAGATCATTGTAAGTGTCTGTATCTTATTATATATTATTGTAGTTTTTGAGACTTGTGGTCTATTTGGGGCAGCCAGTCCCAGTAGCATATCTATATCTGTAATTACTATGTGTAAATTGAATAAAAGTATTGTGTTTTAGACAACCTCTCTACGATATACCTTTAGCCCCTCGAACACGTCACAAAAACTGGTGGTCGTTGGAAAAACTGGGTCGAGGAGACTAAATAAGGTTGCAAAATAAAAAAAAAAAAAAAAAAAAATCGGAATGACCGTATTAGAAGGGGAAAGTAAATGTACTTTTCTTTTAGCGGCGCTCGAATTAGTAAAACTTCGAGCAGCTTTGCTCGAACTTTGGCTATTAGAAATAGATTTGTATCCCCTCAAAAATTTGGGTACAATAGATAAAATGGAAAAAAGGCTTAATCAAGGATTGTAAAATAGAAAAAAAATACAGTATTTAGTTTTTAGCAAGTAGAAGCAAGTATATAATTAGTAGTTTTTTTAGTGTTAGTAATAAATGCAATGTAGTAGTGCTGTATATTACTAAATAATAAAGTATTTGTACCGTGAATTGAAAGAATAAAATAAAAGATAATACGTAAAGAAAAACAAAATCTAGCTGGACTGATGAAACGTTGGTAGAAACAGGAGAATTTTAGGCATAATAGTAGCAAATAGGGTCCTAATTCAGCCTTACTACAGGTACAGGCTATGGACTTATTGTTCAAGGATAACACTGCTACAATTTAGCAAAGGAAGCACATAAATTGTGGTCCGAACAATTATAGGTTAGAAGCTGCCATTTCTGAGTGTTTTAGGAGTAGAGATGCTTCGAAAATATGGCATCTTACGACGTAATAAGCAATAGAATTATCTTTGTTAAACCTAACAAATACTAGGTTAGTTATGTAGTTTCACAAGCAAAGGGAAGGAAAAGATATATAAATATATAATTAAAGTACTTGAAGAAAGGGATGGAAAAAAATGAGAAAAATAACCTTATAAGTAAGAAAACAAATGTGGAAGCTTAGCAAAACTCACCGAAGGAAGCAAAAAAAAGAGTTGTTACCCAGCTGTGACTGGAACTCTGCATAAGGCGAGAAATTCGGCGAAAGAAACCGTTAATCACAGAAAATGGAGGCATGGGGATAGGTCTTAAAAGGGTCTCCTTTACCTACACAGAGGACCTTCATCTGAATAATGGTGTTAGAAAAAGTTCAAATTCTGAATTAGTTCCACGAAATGAGTCACAAGAAAGTTCAAATTTGAATTTTAAACCATGGCTGCTTTTGAGCCATGTAGATGTAAAACAAGCCAGTGTTATGCTTGTTTACATAGAATATAAGCCCACATTAGGACAAACAGAGAAGGCAATGCATCCTTTTGGAATAGCTAATATTGATAACTCTGGTCCGCTCTTACGGTTACTCAATGACGAATCATCCTCAAGTCTAGTCTGATAATAAATCAGTAGAGTTTAGTCGAATATGAGATAGATTTTATATCAGATAAATACGATCTGATAGTAGAAATCAAATAGAGTTAAGCCAATAGTCTCTTATATTCAAATTAGCCTACAAGTAGATTGTACCCAGGAACTAAATAGAAATAATATTACGGAAACAATTACACAGGACGTTACAGTTTATATTACAATAATTAACGTTCAAATTCCTAACTTTATACGGGTTAAGGTAAACTTAATAAACACTATATATTTAGAATCAGCATTAAAAGACAATTCTTTTGATATGTAAATTAAAAAAAAAAAATTGGGGTTGTTGAAAAAAAACGAAGGCGGGTAGACTACGGGAAAAGGGTCATTGGAAGCTAGCAAATTTGGAGGAGCTCAATCACTGCTGGCCTCTCGTTGTTAAGTATATGCAATGCATCTACTGTCCTTTGACCTCTGAAATGGCACTTCCAGTCAAATTTGAAAAAAAAAACGTTTTTGAAGAATTTAAAAATTATTATAATGGAAAAAACAGCAAGAGTTTACATTAAGTCGACTACATGTAAAAGCTAGCTGTAATCTTATTATAATTAGTTATAGTCTAATATAATATTTTTTTATTAGTTACAAATGGTAAAAAAAAAAGAAATTTTTAAGAAGCGCTATAAAGGTTTAAGCAACACTTAGAATAAGCTTAGAAAGCAAAACGAGTGAAAAGCGATATAAAAATAAATTATAACCTAAAAACTTACCAGGAGGTAAAAGCCAAGGACAAAATCCATTAAAAATAAGCCAAAAATTAAACCTCAGCGTCACAAGCAAACCACAGTAGTTCAAGATAATAATTTTAACTCTAGCGATGTTTTGGATCTGAGAAAACGAACTGGCACAGGAGAATCCTAGTTTAAACAATTGGTTTTCACCTGTGCCAACCCAAATACCCAAATCCCAATCCGTTGAACCCTAGCACAAACTAAACAGTATCCACTTTTTCTTTGAAAATAAATATAGCTTTACACAACAAAAGAAAACTCGCAGTAATGAACAGAAATCCATTCTTGTAATTCTCCCAGATTCAAGCTTATCAATAATCCACAGATAATAAGCACCGAATTCAAAGTTATTTAGCCTTGCAACAGAATTATTGTCTCTCTTTCTTTGGCAAATAAAATAGTAATTAAAGCTGGGATAAAATTGGCAACCATTATATCGTAAAAATTGCATTTTAAGGAAGAAATGAGAACTAGCAAATGCGGGGCAAAACTTAATTAAAAGTGTTCTAAAAAAAAAAATAGCTGAAAAACTTCAGTACTTTTCTAACACAAAAACTTTCGAAGAAAAAATTTGAATAATTTCAAAAAAATACAGGTTGCAAAAATTAGACACCCCCCCCCACCTCTTAGAAATATGGAGATGATGAATTTGATCATAAAGGGCAATCAGCATAAAAACTTGTTAAGGTTATTGAAAAAGAACATGGAATATATAAATATAGGCTTTAAAAAAAAGACATATTTTACTGAAAAAGCGGGAAAAGACTTGAAAAAACCCTTAGGCTCCATTGAAATATCGAATCAAAAAAAAGAGAAGGGTTCAAGTTGAAAATATAGCCAGACAAAACTAAAAGGAAAATAAACTGAATGAAGTCAGTTAAACTCTGTTAGACGCACTTATTGAACTTGCAGAACGAACTAGTATGAAAATTGTACTAAATAAGTACAAATAAGTAGCATTAATACTACGGAGCACCGTTACATTGGTTAACGCGGGCCGAGATTAATAGAAATATTGGAGAAATGCTCAAAGTAGTCAAGAAAAGAAACTTGGCTCTCTTATGTGGAAGTCGTTTTCAGAAAAATGACTAGTATGACATAGAAAATTGAAAGTAAGGCACATAATAGCCTTAAGAACTTGAAGTTGAAACCTAAGACTAGACCACTAAAAGTGGGGAAGTTAAAGTGAAAATAGTCATTGTCACTTGTATGTCAAAAACAGAATTACTGTGTGCCATGAAGGCCAGTTATTTTCGGCAGAAGGGCCACTTTTTCTGGAAAAAAAGAATAGCCCAAGAAAAAAATTGTAGCCACAAATTATTAAATAATTAATTATTTTGTGTGCAGGTTCATAATAGTCTTTTTAGGTGTAGCCTTGACAAGAGGACCTGGAAACGTTATAAGGAGCTACCAGAAGGCAGTCCTGGTAAGCGAACCTTCAGAGTACAGGCCAAGTCATTTGATAATGGCATTACAGGTATAAGGTGAACAGCAAAAGTTTTTTTTAGCTTATCAGATATAAGCTGTAAATAAAAGCCTTAAACCAAAAAGACATTAAAGCTGAAAAAAAGAGAGATTACAGAAAAAAACGTTATAAAACTGTATAAAGTACCTAGAAATTCGAAAAGAATTGAAAAGCTTAAAAGTCTGAATAGACAAACAGGCTTATAAGATAATGACAGTTAATGACACAAGTGGGTTCGAAATAGAACCAAAGTTTTAAAACAAAATGTATGTAGTCGTATATGAGAAAAGTTATATAGTTGTAACAAATGTAATTGAGAAAATATCTACTGTTATAAATACTAGTCTATACCGTGTTTTGTTTTTAAAAATGCTTTAAGTTTTAACCAATAGTACAATAACATATCTAGTTTTGCGACTTAAATACTTGTGTAAGTTATTACACAATGCTTATTTATATATACGCTGTTTTAATTTACTTTAAATTTTAACTAGTGATGTAATGTTATATGTAAATGTTTGACCTCGAGTCAAAGTATTAATAATTTTTTTTTATTGTAAAATAATCTGTTTTGTATTAAGTTTGAAAGAATAATCCAGCAAAGAACATAATGTTTCGATTTAAGCGGGATATTATTTTTGGAGTAATTAAAAAAGTGGAGAAAGTAATTAAAAGTAATTAATTTTCGAATGCATTGATATATACGAAAATTGAGTGTTTCATTCTACTATATATGTAAAAATATATGCTTTATATGTATACTAATGTGGATATTTATTTTAGATACAGCATTAGCTATATTTTTTTGGAAATCAAATTTTTCGTAGCATCTTTTCGGATTCATTTTTCCTTCAATCATATTTTGACACATTTTTGGGAAGTAACAAATTTTGAAGACACTTCAAATATATCCTGATACTATCATCTCATACTCGATCAACTGATATTTTGGAAACTATAGCAGTAATACAGACTTTACTACAAGTTCGTCAGAAAGTGAGATAAAATCAGAACTTAATTTAGGCCTAGAAAATGTGCTACATAGCCCAATGGCTTATGTTATTGAAATATGTGAAAATGCTTTGTGCTGGAAATATATGTGAAAATTTAAAAATCAAAATGTTATGTGTAATTTACCCAAGGCATTTCTAAAACGAAAAATATACGGTATATCAACCACATCACACAGATAAATTAAATTATTAAGGGGAATTAAACTTAAACTCAAATAATTCTTAAACTTGTCTAATATAACTTGAAATCTAATTGTAGCAAAACCATTAATATTATGTTTAAGCCGCTTGGGGTCAAGTTAAAACAGAAGATGCATATGAAGAGGGTAAAAGAGTAATTGTCAGTCCTAGAGACAGAGAAAAAGAGAAACAAGGATGAATTTCAAATTGAAATCCTTCGACAAAAAAAAGAACATGGCCAATATTGGACCAGAAACATAACCCTAAGGAAACCCATTGAGGGTAGATGCACTTAATGACCCAAAGATGGTAGCATAATAGCTGTAAACGAAATTAAGTTGTTTTAAAAGTAAAATATTGAGAATTGGGACAATTCTTCTTTAAATGGGGAGTATTGTGGTGAAGCTTTCAAATTTAGTTAATTATTAATTGAGTAAAAATATATTAAGACGCAAAAACAAAGTTTCAAAATACCACTTTTTAAGATAAAGATACAAATCGTGGAATGTGTGGGCTTGGAGGAAACTTGCTCAATAACCAATTTCCTGGCTAAATACGCCAATGTACCGGAAGGACGTGGTTAGTTTTCCAAACATATACCCCGATTTTTGATACTGAAGTCAGACCTTTTGACTTGCCGGGTGAACCTCTGCCCGTTTATTTTCTCATTAGAAATACCTTGGGATTTTGTCGGATCATTGTAAGTGTCTGTATCTTATTATATATTATTGTAGTTTTTGAGACTTGTGGTCTATTTGGGGCAGCCAGTCCCAGTAGCATATCTATATCTGTAATTACTATGTGTAAATTGAATAAAAGTATTGTGTTTTAGACAACCTCTCTACGATCTACCGTTAGCCCTCGAACATACCCAGTCGGTACGCCTCATTAGTTCGGTCATAGCCTAAGGCACGCTACCAAAGTTTAATTACCTTAGGGCCAGAGTTTATCTCCCCTATAAAGGGAGAATAAAGGCATCTACGACTAAAACCCCCAAATACCATAGAATAACAACTTCACAACAACTTCACAACAAATTTCCAAAAGAATAGCAAGGAAACAACAAAAACAATATAATATGATACTACCAATACAAATCAACTTATCATAAGCTAATACCTGTCAATTATGCCTTTCAATTCCTTGGGATTTTACCGTAAACACTTCATTGACTCACTAAGATATTACATTATCTTTAGTCACAGGCAAGTCACACCCCTCCCCCCAAAAACAGAAGAAAAAACACAAACTTTTTCCACCAAGTGAATTCTGAGCTAAATATTTAATGCGTTTATTTGATTTTGTAGCCAAACCGTTCAAAACCTCTGCAAATTACCGATATACGCACACGAAAATCAGAATTTAGGGGGGATCAAGGTCTACAGGATATATGTTTATACACTACAATAGGTATAAGCTAACATGTCTACGTCAATATTGAACATAGATATAATCCACGGATCTTCAATAGCTAAAATGAGGAATAAAATATCACATTTCTGTTATCAAAGTGGTAGTCTCTTGATACACGAGTTTAATGACATTATTTCTAGTTAATCAATTAAAAAAAGCTTTCCGAAAAATAGGTTTTTCAAAGAAAAGTAAAGGTCATTTTAAACTTAGGCTCAGCAGATACAAATAACTATTAAAATTCAAACTCAAAACGACCAGAAATTACTATTAAAGAATAAATGCAACCCAAAACGAACAGAAATTAAATAAACAATCATAGGAAAAAACATACAACAAGTAATAATATAAATGAATAAATAGATCTTAAAGCGATTAATGCTTAGATTGAAAATGAAAATCAAGCTTAAAACGAAAAAAAAATATTTTGCTATTGAAGTATAAATGAAACTTAAAACGAACAGAAATTAAATAACCAATCAATGCAAACAAACACACAATAGATATTAATGTAAATTAATAAATAAATCTTAAAACAAGTGAAACTTAAATTGAATATGCAAATCAAGCTTGAAACAAAGAAAATCACTACAAACAAGAATTTGGGTATCGCCTCCTTCTCTCGCTGTAAAAGTCTAAAACCTACTGCGTCATTGGCACTTTACTGAAAACCAATTGTATTACAAATATTTTCTTTTGTACTTAATATTGAAAATAAACATTAAAATTATAGTAAAATTTAAACTGATGAGCTTCCAGCAATTAATATCATTATACATCAAATATTCAGTTTAATTTATTAGTTCTTTCTGAAGTTGTTCAAGAATATAGTTTCACTACAAACAAGAGTTTGGATACTGCCCCTTTCCTTAACTGTAAATAAAAACCAAAAGCCTACTGCGTCATTGGCGCTTCACTGAAAACAAATTATATTACAAATATTTTCTTTTCCAGCTCTTTCAGCACTGAAAACAAAAATAAAATGAGAGTGAAATAAACTAATGAACTGATGGATCTTTCAACAACTAATATCATTATATATCAAATATTCATTTTGATGTTGTTTATACTTTCCAAGACTGTTCAAGACGCATATAGTTTTCAGTAAAGCACCAATGACGCAGTAGGTTTTAGACTTTTACAGTGAGAGAAGGAGGCGATACCCAAACTCTTGTTTGTAGTGATTTTTGTTCGTTTTAAGCTTGATTTGCGTATTCAATTTAAGTTTCACTCGTTTTAAGATGTATTTATTCATTTACATTAATATCCATTGTATGTTTGTTTGCATTGATTTTTTATTTAATTTCTGTTTGTTTTAAGTTTCATTTATACTTCAATAGCAAAATATTTTTTTTCGTTTTAAGCTTGATTTTCATATTCAATCTAAGCATTACTCGTTTTAAGATCTATTTATTCATTTATATTATTACTTGTTGTATGTTTCTTCCTATGATTGTTTATTTAATTTCTGTTCGTTTTGGGTTTCATTTATTCTTTAATAGTAATTTCTGGTCGCTTTGAGTTTGAATTTTAACAGGTATTTGTATCTGCTGAGCTTAAGTTTAAAATGGCCTTTACTTTTCTTTGAAAAAATAATTTTTCGAAAAGTTTTTTTTAATTAATTTTTGTTCGTTTTTGATTACAAAAAGTTTAAAGTTTTTAAAAATTCCTTATTTCAACATCAAACTTCAAAAAAAATCAAATCTTCATCAAAGTATCAAAACTGGTATCAAAGTAACAATATCAAAGTGAAAAAAGTTTGCCCCCTTTGAAATGAGCCCCCTTTGAAGTTTATACAACGACCCCTTCTATATAAAGTGCGTCTGGGAAAAAAACAAATGGATTGTGGGGAGAGGCTAGATGCCCTCCGATCACCTTTTACTCTTAAAAATTGAATTAGAACTTTCAATTTCCAATCAAATCAGCCCTCTATGAAGTTTATACGAGCATCCCTTCCATAACAACCATATATGCCCCCAGGGCATGACTTACAACGCCTACCCTCGGGCCCTGGGGGGCTGTGTCGACACAGGAATGTTTGTTTTCTGAACTTTGAACTATTTTTGACAAAATGTCTACCTCAAAATTTTTATCTCATGCATTTAGGGCATGGAGGGGGGGGGAGGCTAGTTGCCCTCCAATCTCTTTTTGACACTTCAAAAGTGAACGAGAACTTTCAATTTCCAATCAAATGAACCCTCTCCGAAGTTTATACAAGCATCCCTTCCATAAAAACAATATATGCCCCTAGAGCATTACTTACAACGCCTGCCTCCGGGCCAAGGGGGTTGCGTCGACACAGAAATTTTTCTTATCTGACCTTTGAATTATTTTTCATGAAATGGCTATTCAAAATTCTTTTTCGGATAGGCTTGGGGAAAAAAGAGTTTGTGGGGGGGGGGGGGCAGGGCTAGTTTCCCTCGAATATCTTTTGACTCTTAAAAAGTGAACTAGAACCTTCAATTACCAATCAAATGAGCCCTATCTGAAGTTTATACGAGCATCCCTTTCATAAGAGCCATACACGCCCCCAGGACAACACTTACAATGCCTACCCCCTGGGCCGTGGGGGTTTGTGTTGACACCGGAGTTTTTTATCTAATTTTTGAACAATTTTTAAAAAAGTGGCTATCTGAAAATTTGTAGCGGAACCATACATGCCCTTAGGGCATAATTTGGAACGCCTTCTCCCGGGTCCTGGGGGGCTGCCGACCTTTGAATTATTTTTTTAACCAAACGTCTATCTCAAAATTTTCATCAGATGGGTTTGGAAAAAGAAGGCATGGGGAGGGGGGCTTGTTGCCCTCGGATCTCTTTTGACTATTAAAAAGATAACCCGAACTTTCGATTTCCAATCAAATGAGTCCTCTCTGAAGTTTATACGAGCATACCTTTCATAAGATCCATATATGCCCTAGGGCATAACTTACAACGCCTGCCCCCGGGCCCTGGGGGGTTGTGTCGACACCTGAGTTTTTGTTTTCAGATTTTTGAAATTTTTTTTAACTTAATGGCTACCTCAAAATTTTTATCCGATGAATTCGGGAAAAAAAAGGGCGTGGGGGGGGCTAGTTACCCTCCAATCTCTTTTGACTCTCAAAAACTGAACTAGAACTTTCAATTTCCAATCAAATTAGTCCTCTCTGAAGTTTTTACGAGCATCCCTTCCATAAGAACTATATATTCCCCCAGGGCATAATTTACAACGCCTGTCTTCGGGCCTGTTTTCGTTATATGGTCTTCGAACTATTTTTGAAAAAACTGCTATCTCAAAGTTCTTATCAGATGCGTTTGAGAAAAAAAGGATGTGGAGGGGGGGGGGGGCTAGGTACCCTCCAATCTCTTTTGACTCTTAAAAAGTGAACTATATTTTTCAATTTCGAATCAAATGAACCCTCTTTGAAGTTTCTACGAGCATCCCTTCCATAAAAACCATATATGCCCCCAGGGCATAACTTTCAACGCCTGCCCCCGGGCCCTGGGGGTTTGTTTCGACACCAGAGTTTTTGTTATATGATCTTTGAACTATTTTTAACAAAATAGATATCTT